>CH000599.1:315230-355928 GCA_000149265.1 Ciona savignyi | reverse complement strand
CAAGAACCCCAGTAAATATTTTGCTAAGTATGACAAAATATGTTTTCTCGTTATTATGGGTCCCATTTGAAAGACACATATTGTTTTTGTTTGTGTTTTTTCTTTTTGTTCTTTTTTTTTCTTTTTTTTCGTCAAACGCTTGACAGGCATGGCATGTCGCCCCGACATCTACCAGAAGGAAAAATGGAATCGCAATAAGACTTTGCCATTTGTTAGACAACATGGTCTAGATGAACACAAACTAAAATTTTAGGAGATAAAACCAGGGGAATTCCCCTGGAGCGTTAAAAACCAAAACGGTATTTTTTTCTAAAAAACTAGCTTTTTTGGGCATAGCGCTTGAACGGCAGCTCCAATTTGAATCAGATTTGGTAACATGGTAAGTGCATTAGTAACAGATTTAACACGTGGAAGAAATAAAAAAATTACCTGGGGAAATACCATAAAAAATAACATTTTGTTTTCAAATCATGATTGTGACAAGCACGCCATGTCGCCCCGACATCTACCGGAAGGAAAAATGAAATCGCAATTAAACTTTGGTATTTTTTACACCAACATGGTCTAGATGAACAAGAAACCAAAAGTTTGTGGGATAAATCCAGGGAAATTCCCCGTGGGGCGTTAAACACCAAAACGGTATTTTTTTTAAAAAAAGTAGCTTTTTTTGGGCATGGCGCTTGAACTGCTGATTCAATCTGATTCAGATTTCGTGGAAATGTAAGTGCATTACTTACTAATTTAACAATTAGAAAAAATATAAAAAATTATCTAGGAAAATACCCTAAAAAAAGATTTTGTTCTCAAATTATGATTGTGACAGGCATGGCATAACGCCCTGACATCTACTAGAAGGAAAAATAGAATAGTAACAAAACTTGGTCATCTGTTAGACGACATGGTCTAAATACGCAGTAAAAAAATTGTGGGTGATAAATCTAGGGGAATTCCCCTGAGACGTTAAAATCCAAAACGGTTATTTTTCTAAAAAATTAGCTTTTCGGGCCATAGCGTTTGAACGGCTGCTCTAATTTTGATCAGATTTAGTGAAATGCTGGATCGTTAGCCACCCTATGTCAATTAAAAGAAAGAAAACATTTACTTAGGGTAACTCCCTTAAAAACAAAGATATGTTCCTGACACTGACATCTTCAACAAGGATTCGTCAAATTGGATTAAAACTTTACGAATTGTTAGATAACATGACCCACATATGTAAATACAGAAACTTATGTACTAAGCCCATGGAAAATTCCCCGAAGCCATCAAAAACTAAATCGGGCTGTTTTAGGAATTTAGCTTCATTTCAATACAGCACTTGAAGAAAAAGCTTTAATTTAAAACATTTGTTGTGAAATGTTCGTAAATCTAACACGATTGCTCTTTTTTTACCTACACCTGGAGAAGAAGTTTGGTTTGATTACTAAGGGACCCATGCGTTTATGCTTGCAGAAACAAAAACTACATATTCATTGTATAAGATACAAAATGTGGTTAGGGACCCTGTAGCAGTAGCATAATTATATGGCATACAAAATGTGTTTTACAAATAGTGGTGGTTAAACACGTGGTTGACACTCTCTAGTTTTATTCACATTCTCATAATAAACCGTACTGTCCTTCACTTTGTATGTCGGGTATGTTCCCTTTTCACCCGTACGAGAGTTAACACCACGGTAAAGCCCGTTCCATAGGTTTGAATCGGTGTACACAATATCTCCTTGCTTCAGTTCGATATCCCCGGTGCTGACGTCACCAGAATGTGGTAGCAATGTGACGTGGATTTTGTTCGGGTAATTCACCTTCCCGTAGTCGATATCGAGGGACGCTATGTCGTCATAATCACCATTTATTTCGTGTTGATACAATTCGTATGCCAATGTAGTCACCTAAATGGAAATTATACCCAACTCAATTGTTATAAAAACACATAGGGACATTATAAAAGGAAAAACCGTCAAATAACCTCTTGTCTGTTACGGGTGTGTTGCCGAATGGTTAACCCAACCGATACATATATCAAATTGTATAAAAAAGGTGTAAGCAAGGAGCTCATCATGGGTTCGAAACTGAGCAAACCTTAAATATTACCTCGTACCTGTCTTAGAGATACATGAGCTAATATTACGTGATATTCTTGGGTGTAAAGTAATATTTAACTTTGTCCTTAAGGCTTAATTTCACATCATTTGATGCTGTTGGTGCGCCGTCCTGATTGCCCCTGATATCAGATCAGGCATTCCCATAAGGTCATGACGTCAGAACACGCCTTTATTTATTGCCTCGTTTCCTCGTTTTTTCCTTTATTGCGTTAGTATCGAAACTCTTTATACTGAACCTTAATGATATTTTCTACCGAATCTTTCGTTACTTACCTGGAAGCTAATCAGTTGGTAAGTTTTATGTTATTTTTTAAGCACTGATTTACTGACGATATTTTGATTGTATTTATTTTATTTATAGAAAACCGCTGTTCTGGAATTCGCTTATTGCCCCTTAGCAGTTACGCGCTTTTCTTCAGCGAAGTTTATTGAATGCGCGTATCTGCTAAGAGGCAATAAGGCAAATTCAGAACAGTAACTGAGTGGATCTGGCAATTTAACTACACATGATGGAGACGAAATTGCCCAAAGAAAGCAGCGCGTCGTTTGAGGCTGAAACAAATCAGCAGACGCGAGACTCACAAGCAGTGGCCCGAAGTGATGAGACAGACGTGGCGATGCAGAACTTAGCTGGAGAAGAAAATGTAACAACACGGAAACATCGACATCAAGACAACGAACTTAATAATGGGGATAACTATGAAAGTTGGAACCAAATGGAAGGTGAACTAAACGATAAATTAGACGTACTGGATATGGCCATAATTGGAAATGATTTTGTCGGAGTGCAAAATGCGAGTTTTAATTTATCATCGATAAGGTCAAACATGGAAACGATTATAGAGAAATTCGAATCAACCGAACGCGAAAGGTTGTGTTCGAGGATCACCAAATGCAAGGAACTTCTAGCTAAAGCTAAACAAGAGGCGAAAATAACTGTGATTCAGCTTCGACAAGAAAGAATGTCCTCGTCAAACTCCTATAAAAGTTCAACCAGCAAACGTTCTAGCCGAAAGGGTGAGTCCGCGGAAGAAATGATAAAAAAGGAGCGTTACAAACAAAATATCGCTGCTGCTGGTTTAAAAGCAAAACTCGCATTTACTAGGGAAACAAAATGAACTTGAATTAGCAAAAATGCAAGCCGATAAAGATTTATCTTTAAATCGCATTTCCTGTGAAATCGCAGAAAACGACGCCCGAGCATCGGCTTGTCTGGAAGCGGAAAGGATTGAAAATCATTTTGGAATAAGACCAGAGGATATTTTAGAGTTGCCACCTGTAAACAAATCTACGTCGGTTCGCGAACAAATGAACCATGCCGAACACACGTCAATTCCTCAGGCGGCAGAGAGCGTCCTTGCAACGACAACAGCGGGACACGAACGAATTGCTCCGAAAAGCACCTTTAATTACAATGCACCACTTCCAATAACCACTTTACCCTCTGTTTCATATAGATTACCGAATATAAAAAGTGGATGTATTCGATGGCACCGCACATCAAGTTTCCATCGTGGGAAACGGCATTCGATGCACTGATTGAGGCGAGATCAAGTTGCGTTGCACAGAAACTTAATCTCCTACAACAACACTTAAGAGGTGAACCAAAGGAAGTAGTTGATGGCTTTTTTCTGTTGCAATCGGAAGAAGCGTATGAGGCCGCAAGATCAACTCTTAAAAATAGGTATGAAAACGAATGCGTTATTAGCAAAGCGTTTACCGATAAGCTATATTCCTGGCCACCAATTCACCATTCTGATTCATTGGGTCTCAGACGATTTTCGGACTTTTTAATTCAAGTACTTACTGCTAAGAACAAAATTACAAGTTTAAACATTTTGGATTATCCGACCGAAAGTTCAAAAATAATTTCACGACTTCCACTCTTCATAGCATCGCGATGGAAAGACGTAGTAATTGATTGGAAAGAGAGGAGCGCTGGTTCATACCCACAGTTCAAGCAGCTAGTAGAGTTCATAGAACGCCAATCCGAAAAGGAAAACATACCGGAGCTTCAAAAGGTGAATGCAATTGACAATCGGAGAACAGCATCATTCACTACAAGGTCGAATAACTCTCAAGATGTCCCAAGGAAAATAGACGGTAAATGTTTTTATTGCCGTGGACGACATCACATAGATGAGTGCGAACTGTTCTTAAGAATACCTAGAAGGGAAAGAAAGGATTTCCTAAGAATTGAACGTTTATGCTACTCTTGCGGTTCAAGTCAGAACCACATTGCCGGACAGTGTCGCCAAAGAGCAAAATGCAAAATTTGCAAGAAGACGCATCTGACTTGTTTACATATGGATTGGGAAATCAAAAAAACAGAATGTAAATGCACAACACTTTGTGGCAACGCATTTCAGGGAGACGACTCTTCGATGATTCTGCCAGTTTGGGTAAGAAGTACGAAGGCCCCGTCGACTGAAGTGCTGACGTACTGCATTTTGGATCCACAGTCCAACAGTTCTTTTATTTCCGAAGAACTTCAAGAATCTATGGGAGTTGTCGGTACAAATACAAATATCAACCTATGCACAATGATGGGTAGGAATAACGTTAGTGCCACTATACGAATTCGCAATCTAGAGATTTCCAGTATTGACCGATCGGTGCGAATCTCATTTACACACGACCAGAGATACCTGCAGCTCGGAGTCAGTTACCTAGGCCTGAATACGCCTTGCGGTTCAAACATCTGACAAAAATTTCGCAGCAGATCTCGCCGTACAAACCGCATGTACCTGTAGGTATGCTCATTGGAACAAACGTTCCGTGCGTCATTCGACCCCGGGATATAGTCTGTGGGAAGGAAAATGAACCGTATGCTCAAAAATCTATCCTTGGCTGGGGAATCGTAGGCATCGTCTGTAAAAATCACCCAGGCGTTGTCGACTTGATAACTCACTGCTGCATCGCAAGTGAAGAATGTGCTAATGGCGCAGTGATTATAAACCGAAGTAAAGAGATTATATCACCACAGCAAGTTCGCAAATGGATGGAGCTAGACTTCCACGAGAAAGAGTGCAACGATGGAAGTAAACTTTCATTACAAGACAAGATGTTTATGGATATAATCGGTAAGATTATTGTACAATTACCCGATGGTTGTTATCAAATACCACTACCGTTAAAGTATAGCAATATGCGACTTCCGAACAATCGACCACTAGCGGAAAAGAGACTTGGCCATTTAAAGCGACGCTTACTGCGAAATAGTCAATATCTAAGAGATTACAAAGATTTTATGAGCAATGTCGTTGAACACTTTGCCGAAGAAGTGGACATTGAGGCAATTCCTGAAAATAAACAGTGGATAAACTACATACCACATACTGGAATATATCATCCCCAAAAACCAGGAAAAATACGTGTTGTATTTGACTGCTCAGCCGAATACCTTGGTGTAAGGTTGAACGATTGCCTTTTACAAGGGCCAGATATGATAAACAGCCTTATGGGCATTCTTTGCCGATTTAGACTGCATAGATCTGCAATCATCGCAGACATTGAGGCAATGTTCCATCAATTTAAAGTGGAAAAGCCATATCGTGACCTTTTGCGCTTCTTGTGGTGGAAAAATGGCGACCTCGAGAAACCTATTGTGGAGTATCGCATGAAGGTCCATATTTTTGGTGCTGTTAGTTCTCCAGGTTGCGATAATTATGGTCTTAGGAAAGCGGCAGATGATGGTGAAGCCGAATTTGGAATTGAGGCGGCAAACTACCTTCGAAAAAACTTTTACGTCGATGATGGTGTTATTTCTGTTCCAACTACGGAGAATGCAATCGCTCTAATCAAAGACAGCAAAGCTTTGTGCGCAAAGGCAGGATTAAGGCTACACAAGTTCGCCTCAAACGATCGGGACGTTTTAAAACAAATCCCTTCAAGCGATCGATCCAAATCCCTACGTGACATTCAAAGTGGAATCCATCGTCTTCCCAGGGAAAGAGTTTTGGGGATCACATGGTGCTTGGAAAACGATTCATTGTGTTTTCGTATCGAATTAAAGGACACGCCTCTGACACGAAGAGGAATTTAGCCACTGTAAGTTCTGTTTACGACCCGCTAGCATTTACAGCTCCTGTGATGCTTGGAACCGAAGCTGATATTGCAGCAGTTATGCCGCGAAAAGGCTGACTGGGATGATGATGTTCCCGAAAATATTCGATCCCGATGGGAAAAGTGGAGATATAATCTCAAAGGCTTTCGGGAAGTTGAAGTTCAACGGTGCTACGAGCCACCAGAATTTGGAACAGTAGTAACCCGTGAGTTGCATTATTTTTCTGACGCAAGTACAGTTGGATACGGTCAATGCACCTACCTAAGAATAGTGAACAGCCAGCAACAAGTGCACTGTGCTTTTGTATCTGGTAAATCAAGAGTAGCGCCCTTGAAGCAAATTACAATTCCGAGGTTGGAGTTAACAGCCGCTGTAATTTCAGCGCAGGTGAGCGCTTATCTAAAGCAACAGCTTTACTTTGAAAATTGCAGAGAATACTTCTGGGTTGACAGCAAGGTCGTGCTCGGTTATCTTGCTAACGATGTCAAGCGTTTTCAAATTTTTGTGGCTAATAGAATTCAGCGGATTAAAGACTATACCAATGGCGGCGACTGGTTACATGTAAAAACCGCCGAAAACCCTGCTGATCTAGCAAGTAGAGGAATGCTTCCAAACCAGCTAACGGCTTTATCGCCATGGCTGCGAGGACCAAACTTCCTCTGGAGAACAGATTTCCTTCAACCAGACGTATCAAACATGTTAGAAGAAGAGGAGGTTCAACAGGAGTTACAACTCGAAATGAAGCGAGTCGCTGTGATAAATACGACCGTGAGACCCCTAGATCGTTTTGACATTGACAGACTTCTCCACATCTCCTCTTGGTTCAGAGCAAAGAGGGCAGTCGCAAATTGTCTGCGTTTTACTCGACGTCTCAAGAACAAAACATTGGTTCCTGTGACACGACAACTGATGCACGAAGCAGAAGTCATTATACTGAAAGGTACGCAATTAAGTTATTTTCCAGAGGAGTATGCATCGTTGATGAGTCGCAACCGCGGAAAAGGTTGCAATAGTTCGTCGAAATCGAAGTTAAATAGCAGTCTGCTAAGACTGAGTCCATTCTTAGATGATTGAGACGTCATTAGAGTTGGAGGACGACTTCAGTATGCAAATTGGGGCTTTGAAGTAAAGCATCCTGTTATTCTACCAAAAGTTGGTCATATTGTGGAACTGTTAATCAGACATTCACATGAGAAGGTACAACATAAAGGTAGAACTGGTACACAGAACTGTATACGACAAAATGGATATTGGATTATTAACGGTTCATCTAGAGTCGCGCATTATATAAGTAAATGCGTCATTTGCAAACGGCTGCGTGGTGGAAGGCAAACACAGAAATGGCGAATTTGCCAACGGACAGACTGCATGAATGTCCACCATTTTCTTACTGTGGCGTGGACTACTTTGGTCCGTTTTATATTAAGGAGAAGCGGTCAATGATAAAACGATACGGTGTACTATTCACTTGTCTCGTGTCTCGAGCGATACATTTGGAAACTTCTAACACTTTGAACACAGATTCCTTCATAAATGCATTGCGGCGTTTTCTTGCCCGTAGGGGGCCGGTGTTGCAGATGAGATCCGACTGCGGGACAAACTTTGTTGGCGCATTTAACGAATTGAAGAGCGAAGCAGGTTCAATCAATCAAGAGAGCATTAAACAGTATTTACTTCGACAGGACTGTGATTGGACCCCCTCATACATGGGAGGAGTTTGGGAAAGGCAAATTCGAACTGTAAGAAGCTCACTGGAGCTGATGTTGAGACGTTTCGGGGAACAACTTGACGACGAGACTTTTAGAACCCTGATGACGGAGGTGGAAAATATCGTCAACTCGCGCCCCTTAACTCACAGAGGTTTGAACGAAGCAGGAGAACCTGAGCCTCTTACACCGAACCATTTGCTGACAACAAAGTTAAAACCTTTGCTTCCACCACCTGGCAACTTTCAACAAACGTATATGTACGTTAGACGGAGATGGAGAAGAGTCCAATACTTGGCGAACGTTTTTTGGTCTCGCTGGAGAAAAGAATACCTCCAGATTTTACAAGTTAGGACGAAATGGCGCACCATTCAGGACAATATTCAAGTCGGCGATATCGTATTGTTGGTCGATGAAAACGCAACCCGAAATATTTGGAAGATGGGAAAAGTGTTGAAGGTGTACCCAAGTGAAGATGGTCTTGTTCGCAAAGTGAACATTCTCGTCGGTGATGGCCGAAGAGATGAAAGGGGCAAACGCATATCACCCTCAACAGTCCTAGACCGCCCCATCCATAAGCTGATCCTACTACTTCGAACTGGTGAAGAGTCGTAAGAGAGAGGCAACCGTTAATGTTAAACGATTACCCGACAAGGGAGCCAACCAAACCTATAAACTTGTCTTCGTTATCGCCATTTACTGTATTGTTTAACGCCGTTTACTATGTTGATTAACGTTTTTCAAAGGGAAAAATTTGTGAAATTTTTGGGAAGCCATGTTAATGCGAGAGTTTTTGTTGATTTAGATTATTATTTCCTGATTTCTATGACGTCATTATTTTCTCTCATTTGCCTTTTTATCCTTTGTTCTCTTTGTTTTGTACACGTGTAAGGCGTGGCTTTAGTTTATTTCTTTAGTATTTTCGGTGACCTTTTTAGTTAACAACCGCCACTAAAGAAAGTAAAAGATTTGCGCGGTTAAGCTAATAAAAGACAGATATTTTCGTTAATAGAAATTAACGCAACACTAGTGTGATTCTGGGCGGAGTGCAGGTCTCCCACAAGAAAGAATGTACAAGTGTTCATAACTTCATTAATAAATGTTGTTCTCTGGCACACCTAGCGGCGGGAAGACTAGAAACGAGTGAGGTCATCCGATCATTTCTTGTTTAAGGATTCTAGAACCTCGAAGAAGCAGCGAGGTTATATAGAAACGACTTTCGGCCGAACCTGTATAGTGCGCAACAATGGCAATCTACTACATTCAAGACTGATTAGCTTGGTGGGTAAGTACGCCGCCTTTCAGCTGAAGAATTGCAGATTCGAAACTGGAGTTGGTCAAAATTCGGTGTCGCCAATTTCGTATCTGATTTCAGAACAGGTGATCAGAAACAACAATTCTCTTTCTTATTATTACAAGTTGTGATAAAAACGATTTAACCCTTTTAACACGAAGGACAAATTTGTCCTTTTTTACATGTGCTCATTTAAAATAAAAAATCTTCAAAATTTTTTGTCGAAACTGCTAAAGTTTGGTCTCTTTAGAAAGCTATATGATATATCTTTTGAAAAAAGCAAAAATAAACATAACTTTGCATTTGAAATTTATGACTTTTTTGGTCTAATTTTGAGGGGAAAGTTTAAGAATAAACGTTTTTTTTTCTAATACTTCGCCCAAAATTTTTGTTTCATTTAATGTCTCTATTACAGTAAAATCAGTTTCGCTTCTTGGGATGTCCCGGATGTGAATTAAAACACTTCATTTATAGTTTATTTCAAAGAAAAGCAGTAAGAAAAAGCAAAGTGGACTTGATAGTAATCTAAATTTGTATTCTAACATTTTTTATATTAAAAAAAAATCTTTGAGATGGGTGGACCTGTAACATGAAATTAGTGACGCAATATTTTGCTGACGTCATCAAGCCAAAAGTATAATATAATTGTAGAAAGTGAAAGTGTGTTTCTTAGTAACTTTGTAAAAATAAGTAAGGCTGTATTGTCAACATATCAAAAACTATAACACTGTATAAGGAAGAATATGACGTGGACGCCTAGATAGTGACGTCATTAAAAATTAAAAATTTCAGAAATTTTATTTCGAACAACTCTAGTGTTAAACATTTTGCTCTAACTATAACACGAGAGGCGCTAGAGCACTACAAAGCGGACTGGGTAGAAACGCGCAAACTGCGCAAAAACAATCTCGTTTCTAAAGGGTTAAAATGACTGGTTTTTAGATATTACTCTACCTATCTCTTTAATGCAAACTAACCTCTTAGATATTTTTTACAACGTAAAATGGAAGTTTGGATCTGCGAACTAAACTTAAACTTCTTCCAAATTACAAGTAGGATTGCCCTTTTTACATTGAAGTTGTTTTCCTATAAAAAATCTAGACGATGCACAATCAACACCTTTATTTCACAAAACTTTCACAGCTAAACGAGAACACCGGCGCGCAGCCTAGCACATGCTGCTTCCAACCAAACAAACATTGGGGAATCACCACCATTGTTACTCAGCAAAACACTAGTTTAAATACACGACCAACACACTACTATTCGACAGATTTGGTCGCCCATAGAAATCAATTTAATTTGTTATACGCCTACCAAAGCCCGTGGGTGCAGGAAAATCCACGTTTTTAGTTTCTCACCGCGCAATGTTTTAAAACTCTTTTAGCCAAATTTAATTATTTTTTTCAATTTGATCCACACAACCCGGGTCACCCTACTACTAAAGTCGTTTTCCCCCACATTTTTCTTTAAGGCTTAAGTTTAATAATTTTGATTCACACTTTTTTTTTAAATTTTACACATTGGGTATGGCGGATGTTTCTTACCATGCCCACACTTAAATTATTTGATGGGGTTATAAAAATGTTTTTACAATTATCATAATTTATTGCGGATTATAAACGGTCTTTTCTACCAAAGTGGACATGCTGTGTTACTTGGTAATGATGCACACATCCAATATTTAACTCGAAAGTTGGAGTTAAGTTGGTTCAGATTCATCCGAACATTAATTTAGTGGTTTAACTCTGTTTCGCATTCACTACAATACATAAGGTTGGGATCGGGTTCGGTTCCTGTTTGGCTCAAACAAAGAGAGTAATATTACACTGACAATCATCAGATTACTTCGCGCCCACCATCGGGTTACACAGAGGCTGCTGCTCTGTTTCCTACAATTCGTAACAAAATGTCGGCTCTTCCACAGTCATTCCTTGTAATAATGCGGCTAAATTGTTAACGCATAACTGGAGCTAATTCAGTATTTAAGTCGCCCTTATATAGTTACTAGCGTGCACTTTACTTGCTGACAAAATTATCGACCGTCGTTGACCATCAATGTCACAATTCAGTAAAATTAGGGCGACGTTAATTTAAAAGCGCGCGCTCAATTTACCAGCGCGCTGGTAACCTTTCACCTGGCCAAGAGTGTCATTATTCGACTCTACAGTCTATACGTCATGCTTTCCAGATTGGATAACAAGGTTCGCGGAAGATTATTCACTAGGACTAGACCATCCAATTTAATATGATTAAATATAGTTCAGCAGTGTGTACAGTAACGTGTTTGCTTCTCAGCTGTAATACAAAAAGCTAATACGTACTGTAAGAGCGCGCTGGTAAATTGTGTGCGCGCATATAAATTAACATCGCCCTAATTTCACTGAATTGTGACACTGATGGCTAACGACGGTCGAGGTTTTTTGTCAGCAAGTTAAGTGCGTGCTGGTAACTTATAAACGCGTAGTCTAATCAATTTGTGAACGCGTTGACAATTTAGCCGCATGATGGCATAAAGAAACGAATTGTGACACCTTTGGCGTGGTGAAAGGTTACCAGCGGGGTGCTATATTGAGTGCGCGCATATGAATTAACACCGCGCACCTAAATTAGCAGCGCGCTGATTTAACTGAATTGTGACACCGATGGCCAAACATAGGGAACGGGTTCGGTTCCTGTTCGGCTCCATGAATTGACTATAGAAATACGCTGAATCATGTAGTAACAAAGGCTTTGTCTTCATAACAAACAGTCTATTGTGCTGGTAACCCCACATGGGGAAACAAAATTGGTGGAAACTCCATTGATGAGGGTGAATTATGATAAAACATAACCCATTCCCAACATTCAATATATATTTTATATTTTTATTACGATAAAATTACAAGTAATGTTTAATCGCAATGACTGTATCATTTATTCAGGAATACAACTTTTCACAGCGTTTAATAGGAATGAATAGAATACCTAAAACAAAGCGAGTATTATTACACGACAATCATCAGATTACTTCGCGCCCACCATCAGGTTACACAAATGCTGTTGCTTTGTCTCCTACAATTCGTAACCAAAAATTCGACTCTTTCACAGTCATTCCTTTTAATAAAATCGCTTAAACAATCGTTAATCTAGACTGGCATTAAGTTGATCCTTTACAGAGCAACCAGTTACGTATACCAGACCGCTTACTATACTGAGTTTACACACAAACCATCCTTTAGTCCACTGACAGTTGATACACGAACCAATACAAGTATGAACCAATACCAGCTTACTATACTGAGTTTACACACAGTTCACCGTCTAGTCCACAAACCGTATTAAAGAAGCACTATATTAAAATATGGATTCTTGAAATTGATACTTATCCCAAACCCACCATAAATAAAGAGTTAAGGTTTAAACTAACTATTATAACTAGAGAGTGTCAACCACGTGTTTAACCACCACCATTTGTAAAACACATGTTGTATGCCATATATTCATGCTATATAGGGTCCCTAACCACATTTTGTATTTTATACACTGAGTATGTAGTTTGTTTCTGCAAGCATAAACGCATGGGTCCCATAGTTATCAAGCCAAACTTCTTCTGTGTAGATAAAAAAAAAGAACTTATGTGTAGTTAAATAAAGAACAATCAGATTTACGAACATTTCACCACAAATGTTTTAAATAAAAGCTTTCTTTTTAAGCGTTTTTCGTGGTTTCAGGGAATTACTGGGTTTATTAGATAAGTTTCTACTGGGTTTAGTACGTACGTTTCTGTTTTTACCTATGTGGGTTATGTTGTATAACAATTCTCAATGTTTTATTCTGATTAGTCAATTCCTTGTCTGATTTGTCGACTTCTTGTTGAAGATGTTTGTACGATATGGCATGCCTGTCACAATCATAATTCAGGAAAATATCTGCGTTTTTAAAGGAAACACCCTAATAAATGATTTTTTTTAATTGGAACAGAGTGTTTAAATGTCTAACATTTTACCAAATCTGATTCAAATTGGAGCTGCCGTTTAAGCGATATGCGCAAAAAAGCTATTTTTTAGAAAAAAATACCGTTTTGGTTATTAACGTCTCAGGGGAATTCCCCTAGATATATTACCCAAAATTTTGGTTTCTGCATATCTAGGCCATGTTGTCTAACAAATAAAAATATTGGATTGAGCATACATTTTTTCTTCTTGTAGATTTCAGGGCGACATGACATGCCTGTCACAATCATGATTTGACAACAAAAGCTTATTTTTAGGGTATTTCCCTAGGTAATTTGTTTATTTCTTTTAAGTGTTAAATCAGTTACTAATGCACTTACATTTTATCAAATCTGATTCAAACTGGATTTACAGTTCAAGAGCTATGCGCAAAATGCTCATTTTTTTAGAAAAAAATATTGTTTTGGTTTTTAACGTCTCAGGGAAATTCCCCTGGATATATTACCCAAAATTTTAGTTTATTCAAATCTAGGCCATGTTGTCTAACAAATGACAAAGTTTTATTGCAATTCCATTACTCCTTCTGATAGATGTCGGTGCTACAACCCATGCCTGTCATAATCATGATTTGAAAACAAAATCTTATTTTTAGGGTATTTCCCTGGGTAATTTTTTTAATTCTTTTAAGTGATATATCAGTGGTTAATGCACTTACAGTTTACTAAATCAAATTAAAATTGGAGTAGCCGTTCAAGCGCTATGCCTAAAAAAGGTAATTTTTTTAAAAAAAAGAAACCGTTTTGGTTTTTCACCTACAAGGGGAATTCCCCTGGGTATATGCTCAAAATTTTGGCTTATGCATATCTAGACCATGTTGTCTAACAAATGACAAAGTTGTATTGCCATTCCATTACTCTTTCTGGTAGGTGTCGTTGACACAAGCCATGCCTGCCACAATCATGATTTGAAAACAAAATCTTATTTTAGGGTATTTCCCTGGGTAATTTTTTAAATTCTTTTAAGTGGTATATCAGTGGCTAATGTACTTACAGTTTACCAAATCTAATTGAAATTGGAGTAGCCGTGCAAGCGCTAAGCCTAAAAAAGGTAATTTTTTAAAAAAAGATACCGTTTTGGTTTTTCACCTTCAAGGGGAATTCCCCTGGGTATATGCCCCAAAATTTTGGTTTATGCACATCTAGACCATGTTGTCTAATAAATAGCAAAGTTGTATTGCCATTCCATTACTCCTTCTGGTAGGTGTCGTTGCCACAAGCCATGCCTGTCACAATCATGATTTGAAAACAAAATCTTATTTTTAGGGTATTTCCCTAGGTAATTTTTTTAATTCTTTTAAGTGGTATATTAGTGGCTAATGCACTTACAGTTTACCAAATCTAATTGAAATTGGAGTAGCCGTTCAAGCGCTATGCCTAAAAAAGGTAATTTTTTTTAAAAAAAGAAACCGTTTTGGTTTTTCACCTACAAGGGGAATTCCCCTGGGTATATGCTCCAAAATTTCGGTTTATGCACATCTAGACCATGTTGTCTAATAAATAGCAAAGTTGTATTGCCATTCCATTACTTCTTCTGGTAGGTGTCGTTGCCATAAGCCATGCCTGTCACAATCATGATTTGAAAACAAAATCTTATTTTTAGGGTATTTCCCTAGGTAATTTTTTTAATTCTTTTAAGTGGTATATGAGTGGCTAATGCACTTACAGTTTACCAAATCTAATTGAAATTGGAGTAGTCGTTCAAGCGGTATGCCTTAAAAAGGGAATTTTTTAAAAAAAGATACCGTTTTGGTTTTTCACCTCCCAGGGGAATTCCCCTGGGTATATGCCACAAAATTTTGGTCTATGCACATCTAGACCATGTTGTCTAATAAATGACAAAGTTGTATTGCTATTCCATTACCCCAATTGATAGATGTTGTTGCCACAAGCTATGCCTGTCAAGCGTTTGACGAAAAAAAAGAAAAAAAAAAGAAAAAAAAACGGACAAAAACAATATGTGTCCCATTTTTCCAAATGGGACCCATAATTATAAATCAAAATTTAAGCTCATGGGTGTAGCCGAATGCGCGTTTTACTCCGTCATCCGCGTTTTAACATGGTCAAAATTGAAAAGTTTTTTTATTTTGGTTTTAATTTTGGGATTGTGGCAGTTAAATAGGTTCAGGTCCATCCGAACATCAATTTAGTGGTTTAACTCTGCTTCGTGTTCACTACAATACATTAGGCTGGGATCGGGTTTTGTTCCTGTTAGACTCCACGAATTGTCCATAGAAATACGCTAAATAATGTAGTAACAAAGGCTTTGTCTTCATAACAAACAGTCTATTGTGCTGGTAACCCCACATGTGGAAACATAATTGGTGGAAACTCCATTAATGAGGGTGAATTGTGGCAAAACATGACCCATTCCCCACATCAAATGAACTTTTTATATATTTGTAATCAAATAAAATTAGAAGAAATGTACAATCGCAAAGACTGTATTATTGTTACAGGAATATTTCTTTACGTAGCTTTTTATAGAATTCAATGAAATACTTAAAACAAAGAGAGTAATATTAAACGACAATCATCAGATTACTTCGCGCCCACCATCGGGTTACACAGAGGCTGTTGCTCTGTCTCCTACAAATTGTAACAAAGGTTCGACTCTTCCACAGTCATTCCTTTTAGTAAAATCGTTTAAACAACATTTAATCTAAACTGGCATTAATTTAAAGAACAACGAACCAATCAGCTACGTATCAGACCGCTGACTATATTGAGCTTCCGCATAAACCATCCTCTAGTCCACGGCCAACAGATGATACACGAACCAAATAAAGTATTCGGAAACGAAACGTATTAAAGAGACACTATACTAAAATATGGTTTCTTAAATTTGATACCTATCCTTAATCTACTCTAACGGAATTGAGTTTTAAACGCACTTCTATCTAACATTAATATTTAAGCCAGCGGGTGTAGGAAATCCGCGTTTTAACATAGTCGAAAATAAAATGTTTTTCTTTATGGTTATAATTTTGGGGTTGCGGTCGTAACATAGGTACAGATTAACCCGAACATCAACTTAGTGGTTTAACTAGCTTCTTGTTTACTACAAAACATTAGGTTGGGATCGGGTTCTCTGCTTCTTGTTTACTACAATACATTAGGTTGGGATCGGGTTCTCTGCTTCGTGTTCACTGCAATACAGTAGGTTGGGATCAGGTTAGGCTCCATGAATTGACAATAGAAATACGCTGAATCATGTAGTAACAAAGGCTTTGTATTCGTCACAAAAAAATTATTGCGCTTGTAACTCCGTCTGGTAAATTCTTCTTACTACACAAAACATAAGTAGCTCAAAGTGCGTTATAACAATCGACGCTGGAACTTTATTATTAAGTTGTTTCTAAGCCAGGAAGGTTGAAATGGAAGTTGATGAGATTGGTGACATTGAGAATAATCTGGTTCAGCAGTTGAAGTCATTATGTGATCGAAATGGGAAGGAAATTGATCCGATAAAATCAGTTCCAATATTTCGTGAGCTTGCCAAGGTTTATGAAAATAAAACTGAGAATAAAGAGAGGAATTGTATTCGTAGTGCAGCTCTGCTTAACGCTGCTATTGTAAGGGAGCCAAACAACCTACAAATTAAAAGTGAACTTCAAAGGTTCTGCTCTGCTGTTCTGCTGAAAGCAAAAGCCAACAAAGTTGATGCTGATTTAGTACAAATGACAAATCAAGTACGACAAGAACTAAGTGAAGCAAGAATAGAATTCCGAAAAAGTGTTGATGAAATAAAAAGAATCTCGGATGATGTAGATGGCGATGAACTGATTGCATTGGAAAAGAAGAAAGTCGCAGATGTTCGAAATCTACAAAATAAAGTTACAGAAACATATAGTGAGCTAATGAAGTCCGTTTCTGATAATTGCATTGAGATTATGGGAGAACCCCCATGCAAATATTCTTTAGCAGCAATGGGTTCCTTAGCACGATCTGAGGTTACATTGTATTCAGATATGGAGTTCATCATTCTTCTTGAAAATCCTGTTGCTAGGAGAAAAGATAAAGAAATAATCTTAAGGTATTTCAGGTGGTTTTCTACAATTTTTCACATTGTTATAATCAATCTCAGAGAAACTCTAATTCCTTCTGTTGCAATTCCAAGTTTAATTTGGTTTTATGACAAGTGTCACACCAAATGGTGTTACATTCGATGGCATGATGCCACATGCAAGCAAAATTCCACTTGGAAGGCAACCAACTGAAAAGAAACCATGGAAAACTGAACTTATAAAAACAGTGGATGAAATGCTTGGACACTTGAAACTAGAGGAAACTCTGAAAGAAGGATATCACCTCGGGGACATGCTAAGCAAAACTAGCTATATTTCTGGTGATAAAAAAACTTTTGATGAATATCAGCAAAAGTCACATGCTGTTGTGGAAAGTAACGATAAAGAAAGTCAATTTTCGGAGCTGCTTAAACAAATTGAAGAGGATTTGCAGAATTTTAATATTTTTAACCAACAATACACTTCATCATTAAATTTGCAACATTTCAACATCAAGAGAGCGATCTATCGAAGTGCAACAATATTTGTTGCAGCAATTAGTCGAATTTATTCCATAAAAGAATCATCATGCTGTGATATCATCGATAAATTAGAAGAAAATAAAACATGTAGTGGAATCGTGGCTCACAAACTTAGATTTATGGTGGCAATAGCTTGTGAGGTCAGGTTTAAAGTTTACCAAACAAAGGGAAGACAGGATGACAATTTTATGGAAGGTTCTGGTTATAAGAAAGTTGTTTCAGGTTTGGTTGAATTTATTGGGAAACAAAGCCTTTTAACATTTATGGTAACTGCATACTTGTTACATTGTACGTTACGGTGGAATTTAGGGGCGGATGCTCAACTTGATTTTAATAAATTGGAAGATGATGTGATGGGAACAAAACTATTAATGCTGTACCTTATTGGTTTTATGGATGAGGTAAAGCTGGAAATTGCAAAAGTCGACTCCTCTCTTCAACCCAGCGATGTTGGACTCGATAGATGTTTGTTTGCGGTAGATAGTTTATGTAGGATGAAAGAATACCAGCGCGGGTTGGATTTGTGTCGGAAAATATCTCCACAGTTAAAACAAAGGGTTCGAGTATTTCGATCTAAACTATATGAGTTGCGATGCAACGTAGGATTGGGTCGCTATGATGCACTAGAAGTTGAAGCTCAGCTTATTAAGTTGGATGAACTGATGGTTTATGTTGCAGAGGTACCACCTGGTGATGAGAGTCGGTGGCGTGTTGCACAGCATTATGCTAATTACTTAGATCAATTTGGCCGCTTCGATCGCGCAGTTTATGTTTGGGAAAGATGTCTTCATTATTATGAACAATGGGAACAAACTCAAAAAGCCACACAAGTGATGAATTACGACAAACCCGGATTATTAATATCACACTCAGCTTCACTTCTATCAGTTGGAAATTTCGACAAGTCATTTGAGGTATCACACAAAGTTTTGAAACTCTTTAATAGGTCCAACCGAAGTACAAGGTTCCATATAAAGATTTATGAAATTTTTGGTTGTTGCTATATTGAAATGAAGAAATATTTTAAATCTTTTATTTATTTTCTTGAATCCGCCAGAATAGCTACTTCTATCGATTATAAAGCTCCACATTCACGTAAAAGAAATTATATTCGAATAATAGTTTACAAACATTTACTCGCCCAAAATTAACACAGTTTTAAATTAAATCCCGATTTTCCATTGTATCTCAAATAAAATTTCTTTCCAAATGTTAATAAAACAGTGATATTATGATATTAACGCTCCCATATTAATATTTTAACTGCGTGTTATAACTATTAATTCGCCATGTGTTTAATAATTTGTTGCTGTGTGTTTAATAATTTAGTTTTACGTTATTTAGTTTATAAAGAGTTTTCTGTGTACTCCAACTTGCTATAATGTTTTTTGTTGAACATGTTTTTTTCTGTCCTGATGAACTGTCATTAATTTTTCAATGTAAAAAGCAACGGTAACTTTATTTGGTTTGCTCTATTCTTTCACCTTTACAACACACATATCCAGTTATATTGTGTGCATGCTAATCTAATTGGTAAACGCTGTATAAAAAACCGTTATATTGTTATCTTGATCCGAGTATATTTCAGACCTTGAACTCCACGCAAAATGTTATGAAATCATAACCAGCCACTGGGTTTGCCAGTTTGGTTCTTAGGCTTTTAAAGGAATTGATGGGAGTTTTCTAAACCGTTTATAAAAGACAAGAGGCAAAATAGCGACGTCACTACAAAAAGATGACAATTATAAAAGAAAAAAACAAAAACACTAGAAATTAAAGACGGCGTTCCCTCTCAAGCACATTGTCGTTAATGTCGGTTGGTGATTGGTAAAGGATAGGATGTTCATGTTTATCCCTGTGAATGGGAAAACCAAGGGGGTTAACACACGGGTAATCCTCAGATCGCCTCGCGTTCACCATCGGGTTAGCGGTGGCTAGCTAGCGACCAGTACCGGTGACTAGCTAGCGACCAGTTTCGCACCTGCAACCTTTCGATTGAAAGGCGACGCACTTAACCGCCAGACTAACCGGACTTACATAGAAAATGTTTGCATTATCGCAGTTTTAAACTCAGCATAGTAAGTGATGGTTACAGCTTAAAACCTTGAAAATACATTCAAAAAATAAAATGCCGAAGAGTTAGTCACCCTCTTTTATTCAGACAATATGATTTTGCACCTTCTAGAGTTATTTCTATTTTTCAGCATTTTTCATTTCCATATAGAATTCATGTAATAAAGTTAATAACAAAACTTATATAGATCAGACTGTAAGCAAGGCGATTTTGAAATTTGCAGCCGGTTGCCCTTGCTTAGGTTTGCAAACATTGTATTATTGGCTCCGATAATTTACTGCAAATTGTTAAAATGAAATAAAATACTTCAAATTCTGGATTCTAAGGCACCATAGAGTAGTAAATAGGCAAGAGATATTATAAAAGTGTAAAAATTCAAGTAAATCAATGTACAAAGGTAAATGTAAAGCACACCGTGAGTTCGAAACTTGGATCGGTACGAGAATTAGTTACTGTAGCTGTCACAACTAACACTGACAATTTAATGTTTGCGTAAAAAAAGTTTAATTGCAATTTATAAAGTTTACAACGAATAATAATAATGGTGTAATGTTTTACTAATTTTACTTAGAATAGGATACGATACTCATGTTTTTAACCGTGAATGGGAAAACGCGATGGACGTTGTCACACGGGTCAGATCGCACACTGCAATAGCTCCGGTAACTCGACGTTGGGCGCGAGGTGATCTGCCGATTGCCCGTGTTTTAACCCCCTTGGTGTTTCCCATTGACGATTTGGCCTAGTCTATCCATTTCATTTTCCTTTGTTCTTGCGGCTTGCTAACCGGTTCTTTGTTCAAACCGACAGATGCGAGTTTTGACAAAGACCAGAAGATCGAAAACTTTAGCCGCGCCCTGTCGAAGCCTAAAGCTGTTTTCCGGCAGAGATCACACCCTTTTTTTTCGCCAGCCGCATCTTTTGGAAAAACATCCAAGACATGGGTTTCTCTGATCACATTATTCTTCTACTAAAAACAATGTACGATGAGCAAAATGCTGCTGTGAGAACCACCTACGGCTTATCTGATTGGTTTGACCTCGGCCAGGGAGTGAGACAAGGATGCATCATTTCACCTAAACTGTTCAATGTTTTTTCGGAAGCCATAATGAGGAATTCTCTTGATGATTTCGTTGGCACTGTAAAAGTAAGTGGACATATAATAACCAACCTGAGATATGCGGACGACGTAGCACTTATTGCCGGAAGTATGGAAGAACTTCAAGAACTAGTAGACAGAGTCCGCATAGAAAGTGTTAAAAATCCGGACTCTTCCTCAATGCAAAGAAGACAAAAGTTATGAAGATCAGAAGGACACCTGATGAAAACGACGAAACAACCATCAAGATCAACAACGAGCCGATAGAAAACGTCAAACATTTCACTTACCTTGGAGTAGTCTTCATGGACACGTACGATGACAGTGTAGAGATAAAGAGAAGAATAGCTATTGCCAAGAACGCAAGTTGCATTAACCAAAATTTGGAAAGACAGAAACATTAGACTGACAACCAAAAAACGTCTACTTACTTCTCTTGTTTTCTCAATCGCTACATACGGAGCTGAATGTTGGTCTCTTAAGCAGTCTGACAAAAAGAGAATTGTCAGCTTCGAGCTCTGGTGTTTCAGACGTCTTTTTCGCGTTAGCTGGACGGAGAAAAAAACGAACGAAGAGATACTACAAAGGATTAACTGTGATCGTCGTCTGACGGACATGATCAACGTAAGAAAACTGAAGTTTATAGGACACATTCTGCGCAGGGACCACGACCTCGATAATGTGTTCCTGACCGGCATGGTCTACGGTCCTAGAGGTAGTGGACGTCCTAAAACGAGATACTGGGACGACATCAAGCAACTTACCAGATTGGGTGTCAAAGCAATTCGACTCGCTCAGAACAGAATTGAGTGTACACCCTCGAATCCTTATTTTTTAAGAAGCGATTCTTTCCCCGATCTTTATTGGCGATCTCCGCCCACTGCCTACCCGATGACTTCACACGAGGGTAGCGCATCCTTTTCACGTCCGTCGAGCGAATCCCCCCCCATTTCTCCGCGTCCGTAGCATCTGTCGAGGCGCACCACCCTCCCCTCTTCTGGTTTGTTCAGCCACCTGGCGCCCCCTAAGAAAATACCCCCGCCCCCTCCTACACCGGTCAAGGCACCTATCTTTTCTTCTGTCTCCAAACTTTTCAGAAGCTCAAAAAGCGAACGCATTGCACCGCGGGCCCCTGCCTCACAGGGTAACCGCAGCGAAGCGAGCCGAGCAAAGTCTAAGCTGAACTCTTCTTCTCAGCAATGTCTCCCACTCTCCGTACTCCGAGGTTTGACCCTGTAATAAAATCCCCAAAAAATGCACGGCAGGTTCCAACCAAGTCTAAACCCCCAAATTGCCCCGGAACCGGCTAGGAGGCGCAGATCACACCGGGCAAGGTCCCGCGTCACCCAACACGGGTGACACTGTCCCGAGTGAGGTCCACACACCTTGTACTCCTACCAAATTATGTAAAGATAGGGGGGAAATTTTTAAGACCACGGAAGTGGCTCATGAATATCGTAAATATTCATGGTGGGAAAGATTTTAATTTTGAACAATTCGATCGGGATTTAAAGTATTGGACGCAGATTCTTTCATCGTCGGAGAAGGTTGTTAGCGCGAAGCGACCTTCCTACAACCGGGGTGCGGCGTACCGAGTGATGAACAATCGACGGTCCGGTCGCAGGGATCCTGGCCCTCGGCCGACAAGAAGCCCCGAGGGAGGAGGTGGCATTGAGCTCGGTACGCGGCCCCGGTACCGTAAGGGAGCGAAACTTCGTGCTGACTTCTGGAGAGACATGAAAGGTACGGTCCGTAAGGTGTTGGACGGTTCGAACAATGAGCGTCGCTGCAGTATCCCTCTCGACGTCTTAGAGCGGAGGTACCGCAGCGATCTTGCAGCAGACGCAGATACCGGCAAGCAAGCGTCCATGCCCGACTGGATGCAATCCTGCTTATACGCGGGGAGACCCGATCCTTCAGAAGTAACCTCGTCCGTCGACGAGCGAGTGACGGCGGTGGAGGTTGAGGCGGTCCTCAGTGGCTTGAACCTCCAGTCCGCCCCGGGTTCGGACGGCCTCTCCTATCGATTTTGGAAGGACCTTGACCCTACGGGTCGTATACTATCCGGTCTTTTCGAAATCGTTAGGAGAAACGGCCAGATGCCGAGCGCGTGGCGGACTCGTAACGTCACCCTTATCTGCAAAGATCCAGAGGGTGACGCTCAGGAGGTCGGCAACTGGAGGCCGATCAGCCTCTGTCGTACCTTGTACAAACTGTACGCCGCTGTCCTCGCACGCCGGCTACAAACGTGGGCGAAAGACGGAGGGGTCAACTCACCGTGTCAAAATGGTTTTGTTCCAGTGGAAGGAGTGTTCAAGCATGTGTTCGTGTTGGACTCCGTGATTTCGGAGGCCAAGATGCGACGGCAAAATCTACTTGCTGTCTTTCTTGACGTCCGGAACGCGTTTGGATCCGTCCGACACGATACCATGTTTGAGGTTTTCGAGCACTTTGAAGCCCCGACGTACCTCGTTGACGCGATCCGGGACGTCTACTCCGGAACCTCGTGCCGAATTAGAACCTCGGCCGGGTCTACGGAGGAGATACCCTGCGGTCGTGGGGTCCGGCAGGGTTGTCCCCTGTCCGGTATCCTTTTCAACTTGGTAATGGGTGTCTTAGTCGTTGGGCTGAGTGCTGGGGACGATGGCTACGAATGGCCTGCGCTGACGGCAAGCTCATTCAGGTCCTGGCATACGCTGACGATCTGGTAGTAGTGACGAAAGACCGTGGCCAGATGTTGCGCCAGCTTGCGGTGTGTGAGCGCTTCGGACGTTGGGCCGGCCTCCAATTTAACCAGGCGAAGTGTGGAAGATCTGCTGGAGGGTGTTGCATGGGCGCAAGAGGGTTCCGCTGGGCGGTGATCCACTCCTCTTAGACGGAGTGGAGATCCCCCAGTTAGGGCCCGAAGAACACTATAAATACCTGGGCGCCATGACGGGCATCAGTCATATCCCTCACACGAATTCCCAGCTGGTCTCCCACTTCACGGCCAGGCTCCAGCGGCTGTTTCAGTCGTTTCTCACACCGCACCAAAAGCTGATCGCTCTGAAGCGCTTTCTGCTGCCCAGTCTCAGTTTCCATCTTAGAGTCCGACCCCTTGCGCAGTCGGATCTGATCGCGCTCGATCGACGTGTGCGCGAGTGTTTGAGGGTGGCGTTTCGCTTGACCAAGCCCTCCTGTCAGGCGGTGTTTCACACCCCGCATGATTTGGGGGGTCTGGGTGTACCGTCTCTTGTTGACGAGAGTCACGTACTGACGGTCGCCCAGGGGTTCAAGACGTTGACGTCACCGGATCCACTCGTCGCAGCGATCTCCGC
Source organism: Ciona savignyi (assembly GCA_000149265.1). Taxonomy (NCBI): domain Eukaryota; kingdom Metazoa; phylum Chordata; class Ascidiacea; order Phlebobranchia; family Cionidae; genus Ciona; species Ciona savignyi. The sequence goes on along the minus strand of CH000599.1, from coordinate 331,730 downwards.
CGGGCGCGTGAAGATCTATGCGGCTAAGTTCGGTCGGCTCGACGATGTGTGCCCTGTGGACCGGGCGTGTTTTCTATCCGGTGAACCGGTCAACGGAACCGTCACTCGAAAGCCTGGCATAAACCTGCCTTCGGACTTGTGGACTCGGATCCGCATCTCGAGTCGGCAGTTAGGTGCCTCGTGGAGCGAGGACCTCCTTGGCGGTACCACTGTCAGGTTCGGTAAAGTCCTTATTACCAGCCAGAGTCGTCGGAAGCTGATCCAGTGTCTCCACGTGCACTGCCAGCGCGCGTGGCGACAGCGGTGGGAGTCTCACCCTAACCAGGGTAAGACGACCTCCGCGCACATGGCGTATTCTGCCGCCAGTGCCTGGGTCAAGCGACCGTCGTCAACAGATTTTTCAGCCTATTTATTTGCACTGAAGCACGCTTGAACCTCCTTCCGACAAGAAAGGCTCTTGCTCTTTACAGCAGGGATCAGCACATTTCTACATCGTGCCGCTGTTGTGGGGCAGAATTTGAGACTCTCCCGCATGTGCTGAATCGGTGCCCGAGCTCGATGAACTTGATGACGGAGCGGCACGATTCGGTACTGCGGGAGATCCCTAAACATGTTGATCGGACCCGCTTCCCCGTGATCTCGATCGATCGAACGGTGCCAGAACACACTGGCGAGGCTCTGAGGCCCGACATCGTAGCTCGTCGGGCCGACGGCTCAGTCGTCGTCGCCGACGTGGCCTGCCCGTTCGATTTGAAAGAGAACCTTGATGAGGCGGTGAAACGGAAATTAACAAAGTACGACGAACTGTGCTGCAACATCGGTTCCTCCACCGGGAAACCGGTGGAGTGCCACGCACTAGTCGTGGGCTCCTTGGGGAGCCTCTCGGAGAGTCTCGCCACCTCTCTCCAGGCTTTGGGTATAACCGGTTTGATCCGCTCTAGGCTAGTCAAGAAATTGGCTACGCTATCCATCGAGGGGAGCCAGAAGATCTGGCGCTCATGGGGTGCCGCAGCCCGGGCAGCGTCGGCGAGGTCATGAACCGCTCCACCCGTTCTTGACTGACGGGTTCCTTCTGGTGTCGACACCTCCCAGTCGTGTACCCCCCATAGATAAGACGACGCATCAACCTCAGTGTTCCTCCAAAGCCGGTCGGGAAAGGCGTTCCAGATAAAATTGGGAGGGTTGATGAACATGACGTTTTGAACTGCACTTATGCACGACACGGACGAAACTACAAAACAAAGAAATGCCACTAATCACAGCCTCCACTATCCGATCACAGCAGAGTGGTTTTAGCTTGATGTGCCTTTACTAAATGCACGAGTCCCCGCGCGAACAATAACAACAAAAATGCTAAACGTCGCGAATCACTACAATGCGCGATTGTTCACATTGCAAAGCGCGATGGAAAGTTCAAATAAGCGCGAACCACCCACCACTGTCCGGCCCGTTGGTCTAACGGTTAAGTGCGTCGCCTATCAATCGAAAGGTTGAAGGTGCGAAACTGGTCGCTAGCTAGTCGGTTGTGTCCTTGGGCAAGGCACTGTACGGACATTACCTGAACCCAGCGGAATAATGGGTTCTACCAAATTGAAGAAACATGTCTATCATATGCAACACACTGCAATAGCTCCGGTAACCCGATGGTGGGCGCGAGGTGATCTGACGATTGCCCGTGTGTTAAACCCCTTGGTTTTCCCATTCACGGGAATAAACATGAATATATCCTATCCACTCACGTCCACACCCTCCCAATAAATAATAGTTTTATGCGGCTGGCTTTTATCTTTTAAAAACAAAAAAACACTTTTAAATTGTAAATATGTCTAAATTTTAATGAATGGCACAAATCTTATAAGTATTTTTATATTCACTTTTTACCACAAATTTTATAAAGATTATAAATAACTTTTTGCATTTCCCGACCGGTTTAGAAATCCTACTTTTTTAAGTCGGGGAGGTGCGCTGAAGTTGCTTTGTATCGTCTTTTTACCCACATATTGTACCATTGTTACCTTGTATATTACCCTTTAAAATAGTACCCGTAGGTCCCCACCCTCCGTACACGACTGACGACATGAACCCGTCCTCTTCCGCCTCGCTGTTGAGCATCGGTGACGGTCCGGCCATCGTGCGGACGGCTTGGTTAAAATAAAATAGACGCCGTCCGCGCCACTGAGTAGCATTATATTTCAAAAATCAACCAAACAGTCCCTTATAATCTAACACTTTCCGGTCGGCCCTTGTAAATCAATTCTGTTCAGAGCTACTCAGTTTTAAATTCCATCCTTTGCCCCACGCCTCTTTGCCCCGACCCTAGTCCTGGTCGGACTGTCTCACATCCGACCAGGCCTTACCCCTCCCTGATGCATTTTTCAAACGTTTTTTTTATTTTATTCTTTCTATTAAATTTATATCGTCACACACATTTGTTTACATTATTTATTTTTAAGTTTTAAAATAGTGGGTCTGTAGCGCGTGTGTCGAGGGAGGGCGTGCCACTCTGTAGTCTAGTGGAAGTATACCTGACAAACAACACGCTACTTAATATCCAATATATATGAGAACCCGGAAGCCCTCTAAGGGCTTTAGGGATAGGATATTCATGTTTATCCCCGTGAATGGGAAAACCAAGGGGGTTAACACACGGGCAATCGTCAGATCACCTCTCGCCCATCGTCCGGTTACCGGAGCTATTGCAGTGTGTTGTGTATGATTCACCCGTTCCTTCAATTTGGTAGAACCCATTTAATCCGCGTGGGTTCGGACAATGCCCGTATGATGCCAAAATCTTTATCTTACGAGAACTCGTTTATTGTCGTAACTTTTGGCATGGTTTAACGTCTGAATCATACATAACACACTGCAATAGCTCGGGTAACCGGACGGTGGGCGCGAGGTGATCTGACGATTGCCCGTGTGGTAACTCGGTACGGATGATACATATGGTGGGGAGCGCGCTGTACAGTTTAAAACGACAGTTTTAGTTTCCAAAAAAAGAAATAAAAAGGATTGTCGTCATTGAAAAGAGGGCGATATTGAACAGATTCTGGTATCGGGTATCGTCCTCACAAAATATAAAAAGGTCTCTTCAAGTAGATCAAAATCGATGCCACACAGCTTTCACGAGCCAGATATGGTGACTCATAGAGATTAATTTAATTTGTTATACGCCATCTTATGCCCGTGGCTTTGAATGGTTATGTGGCCGAATGGTCATAGTAACGATCATTGGATCGAAACTAAGCCTGGTAAAAGAATAGAAAAAGGCGCTTGGGTGTAGGAATATCCGCAGTTTTCAATTTCTTGTTAAAACGCCGAATGGGGATCGTCACTAAAATCTCTTATTTTTCGGTGAAATTTCATTTTCACCTTGGAACACACTTTTCGGGTTACCCATTCCACTAAAGTCGTTTTACCCAACATTTTCTTCAAACTTATATTTAATAATTTTGATTAACGCTTATTCTATCTAAAAGATTATACATTCAGTTTGTGCGCCAAGTCTGACTATATCCACATTTATTAATTGGTGGGATTATAGATGTGTTCTCAAAGCATTCTTTTGCCAATATTTCCAAATTCCTTTTTATTACAAAGTTCTCTTGTTTGTTGTCACCGTGGAAACAAAAAATAAACTTTTGTATGGAATTGTTACCCGTAACTATTCGGCCAAACGTTCGTACAAGAATCCGCGTTTTATTCCGCCCAGAGATAGAAATGCGCGGTTTATCAAGTGCCACACCATACTATACTGCCTGACAGTACAAACGGTCCTTTCTACCAAAGTAGATAGTTAGTGTTACTTTTAATAGTGTAATCTGACATTAGTGGAATTTCATTTTAGGTTTTTTTTTCTTTTTCCACTCTGGTCCACGCTTTCGGGCCACACCTTCTCCTAAAGCCGGCTCCCCCACTGTACGTTTTAATCTTAGTTAAATTTGGATGTCTTAATATTGTTTTTTTTTGCCTAGGTTTGGCGGCAGCGTCCGCTATATTTATTAAATTACATCCTTTTTTTGAATGACGTGTTTAACGACTGTTCGTTTTGCCGTCTTTTTCCGTTCCTGTGTCGTGGTTAAATTCGTTGGCCATTTTTAAAAACTGGGGCAAAAATGAATAAATTAAACTAAACCAAACTAATTGGAATAAATACATCCGTTATTTAACTTATCGAATGTGGAAGTGAAATAGTTTCAGGTTCAACCGAACATCAGTTCAGTGTTTTTATTCTATAACAAATGCTTTGTCTTCATACCAAACAGTCTATTGTGATAGTAACGCTGAATTCTTACTGCGCGAACAAAAGTAATTCACGGTGCGCTCAAACAATCTAGGAAGGATCATTTTAAACGGACCTCCATGTAAAATCAATATTTAAGCCCGCGGATGGGTGTAGGAATACGGAGTGGGAAATACTTTGTCATCCGCGCTTTAACATGGTCGAATATGAAAAGTTTTCTTTTTTGAATATAAATTTGTGATTGTGAAAGTTAAATTGGTTAAGGTTTATCCGAGCATCAACTTTGTGGTTTAACTCCGACCAGTCTGTTGGTTTAATGCGACGCCTTTTCACCGAACGGGTCATGTCGAAAACTGGTCGCTAGCTAGTCGATTGTGTCCTTGGGTAAGGCACTTTACGGACATTGGCTGTACCCATTAAATTAAAGGGTTCTACTACTAAATTAAAGAAACGTGTGAATCATACATAACACACTGCAATAGCTCCAGTAACCCGACGGCGGGCGCGAGGTGATGACGATTACCCGTGGGTTAACCCCTTTGCGTTTTCCCATTCACAGGTATAAACATGAATATCCTAACTCTGCTTCGTGTTTAATACAATACATTAGGTTGGGATCGGGTTCGGTTACTGGTCGCTTTAATGAAATGACTGTAATGTGCCGTTGCAGACAGCTTGCCTATTGTAGTTGATTGTTCCTTTTAGGCTCCAGGTAAGCCAGTTACAACACCTAATGCGATCTGCGATTCCCTACCCGCTATCTCGACTCTCAGAGGTGCGCTAATTAATTGAGGTTTTCTGCGTAAACGTTCTCGACTTGACTACTGCCTTCGGTGGTTTTGTCGATTAAAGCTTCAGAAGTTGATAACATTAATTGTATTGAGCATCAATTAAGGAGATTAACTTAGTACCAGTTACGAATTTAATCGTTACATGTTTTAACGACATAGATTCCAGATAAAACTCTCAGTATCGACACATACAAGAAATTTGTTAACGCGTTAGAGAAGCCTTCCGTCTAGACTAAAAATAAACTTATATAGACAAGGTTATTCGTCAGCTGCGGTAATAATAGTTCAGTGATGACGCAATGTCAGCGCAAATGTCGGCAGCGGCCACCATAAATCTTATGTAAACATACGAGGTCGCTACAGGACCATAGAAATACGCTGAATCATGTATTAACAAAGGCTTTGTATTCGTCACAAAAAGTCTATTGTGTTGGTAACGCCGTCTGGTACTTTCTTCTTACTAAACAAACAAAAGTAGCTCACAGTGCGTCATTACAATCGACAGTGGAACTTTATTATCGAGGTATTTCTCAGTCAGGAAGGTTGAAATGGAAGTTGATGAGATTGGTGAGATTGAGAAGAATCTGGTTCAGCAGTTGAAGTCATTATGTTATGAAAATGGGAAGGAAATTCATCCGATAAAATCAGTTCCAATATTTCTTGAGCTTGCCAAGGTTTATGAAACTAAAACTGGGAATAAAAAGACGAATTTTATTCGTAGTGCAGCTCTGCTTAACGCTGCTATTGTAAGGGAGCCAAACAACCTTCAAGTCAAAAGGGAACTTCAAAGGTTTTGCTCTGATGTTCTGCAGAAAGCAAATGACAGAAAAGTCGATGCTGATTTAGTAAAATATACAAAAAAAGTGCGAAATAAACTAAATAAAGCAAGAATAAAATTCGGAACACGTGTTAATGAACTAAAACAAATCTTGAATAATGTCAAAGGCGATAAACTGCTAGCGTTGGAAAAGAAGAAAGTCGAGACTGTTCGAAAACTTCAAAACGAAGTTTCGATGAAGTATTGTGAGCTGATGAAGTCCGTTTCTGATAATTGCATTGAGATTATGGGAGAACCCCCGTGCAAATATTCTGTAGCAGCAATGGGTTCCTTAGCACGATCTGAGGTTACATTGTATTCAGATATGGAATTCATCATTCTTCTTGAAAATAATGTTGCTAAGAGTGAAGATAAAGAAATAATCTTGAGGTATTTTCGGTGGTTTTCTACAATTTTTCACATCGTTATAATCAATCTCGGAGAAACCATGATTCCTTCTGTTGCAATTCCAAGTTTAAATTGGTTTTATGACAAGGTCACACCAAATGGTGTTACATTCGATGGCATGATGCCACATGCAAGCAAAATTCCACTTGGAAGGCAACCAACTGAAAATAAACCATGGAAAACTGAACTTATAAAAACAGTGGATGAAATGCTCGAACACTTGAAACCAGAAGAAATTCTGAAAGAAGGTTATCACCTCGGGGACATGCTAAGCAAAACTAGCTATATTTCTGGTGATAAAATAACTTTTGATGAATATCAGCAAAAGTCGTATGCTGCTGTAACAAGTAACGATAAAGAAAGTCAATTTTCGGAGCTGCTCAAACAAATTGATGAGGATTTGCAGAATTTAGACATTAATGATCAACAAGTCAGTTTATATTTTGCTGATCAAAGTTTCAACATCAAGAGAGTGATCTATCGAAGTGCTACTATTTTTATTTCGGCGATCGGCCGAATTTATTCCATCAAAGAACCATCATGCTTTGATATCATCAATAAATTAGAAGAAGATAAAAGATGTAGTGGAATCGTGGCTCACAAACTTAGATTCATGGTGGCAATAGCTTGTGAGCTCAGGTTTAAAGTTTACCAATTACAGGGAAGACAGGATGACATTTTTATGGAAGGTTTTGGTTATAAGGAAGTTGTTTCAGGTTTGGTTGAACTTATTGGGAAACGAAGCCTTTCAACATTTATGGTAACTACACACATGGTTCAGAAGTTGATCGACAAGAAAGTGGGAATGGGTGATAGACTTGATTTCGGTATAGTGGAAGATGGTAGGGTGCCATTTGGTGTAAAACTTAAAACGTTGGTCCTGCTTGGTTTCGAGAATGACTTGAAGCTGGAAATTGCAAAACTCGGCTCCACTATTCAACCCAGCGATGTTGGAAATGAACGTTGCTTGCTTGCGGTAAATAGATTATTTCTGATGAATGAACACCAGCTCGGGTTGGATTTGTGTCGGAAAATACTTCCTCTATGTAAAGATGTCCTTCAAGTATTTCAAACTAAAGTTTATAAGCTTCGATGCAAGTTAGGATTGGGTCGCCGTGATGCACGAGAAGTTATAACTCAGCTTGTTGGGTTGGAGGAACTGATGGTTTTTGTTGAAGCGGCACCACCTGGTGATTGGGGGCAATGGAATGTTGCACAGCAATATGCTAGTTGCTTACAACAGCTTGGCCTCTTCGCTCGCGCAGTTGATGTTTGGGAAACATGTCTGAATTATTATGAACAATGGGAACAAACAGAAGATGCCAAATATAGGAGGAAATACTACATCAAATCCTCGTTGTTAACACTATACTCAGTTTCACTTCAAAACGTTGGAAATTACGCCCAGGCAATTGAAGTGTCGCACAACGTTTTGGGAATGTTAGAAGGAACCAACCGAAGTACAAAGTTCCATATGAACATTAATGGCGTTCTCGGTAATTGTTATCTTGGCATTAGGAAGTATTTTAAATCTTTTATTTGTTTTCTTGAATCTGCCAGAATAGCTGGTTCTATCGATTATGAACCTCCATTTATGAAAGATGATACTCAAACAGTTTACGAACACTTACTCACCCAAGATTACCACAATCTTTAATTGAATCTCTAATTACATTGGATCAAGATTAAAATTGTTTTTTAAATGTTAATAAAACAGTGATATTCTGGTATCGACGCTTCCTCTGGTTCAGGCAATGTCCGGCCCGTTGTTCTAACAGTTAAGTGCGTCGTCTTTCAATCGAAAGGTTGCAGGTGCGAAACTGGTCGCTAACTAGTCGGTTGTGTCCTTGGGTAAGGTACTTTACGGACATTGCCTGAACCCACCGGATTATTGGGTTCTACCAAATTGAAGGAACGTGTCTATCATATACAACACCCTGCAATAGCTACGGTAACCCGACAGTGGGCGCGAGGTGATATCCAGCTATATTATGTGTACGCTAATGTAATGGCTGAACGCTGTTTAATAAACCGCTATATTGTTATCTTGGTTAGAGTATAAATCTTGGACTCCACCCGTTTGCTAAAAATCAACTTTCAACCACGTTGTCGTGAATGTAGGTTTTGAGATGGTTCCATTGAAGATTAATATTTTTTTTAGAAAACTTAGAAAACGAATCGGTTTAACTAATTAATTCAACTATTTATTATGATGAATTATCGCACCTGATTAATGAAATAAAGATTGATGACGTCACGAATATTTTACAACGATGGTTAGATGCAGTTAATTTTCGTTTTAAAATAATGCTATTAATTACTGCCTAACCTAAAGCTTAAATAAAATTCAAAACCAGCATAATTAATTATTTATTAGAGAGTTGGAAATAAAAAAATTGAAATCTTGCGGTGGTGCGTTAACCGAAAAGCACTTCTTAGTCCGGCCGGTTGGTCTGACGGTGTAGTGCGTCGCCTTTCAATCGAAAGGTTGCAGGTGCGAAACTGGTCGCCAGCTAGTCGGTTGTGTCCTTGGGCAATGCCCTTTACGGACATTGCCTGAACCCAGCGGATTAATAGGTTTTACCAAATTGAAGACGTATCTATCAAATACAACACACTGTAATAGCTCCGGTAACCCGACGGTGGGCGCGAGGGGATCTGACGATTGCCCGTGTGTTAACCCCCTTGGTTTTCCCATTCACGGGGATAAACATTAATATCCTACCTTTACGGTATCATCAAGCTAAGACGCACTATTATGGCGAAAAATGGGACACTAATTGTTTTTGTCAGTTTTTTTATCCTTTTTTTCGTCAAACGCTTTACAGGCATGCCATATCGTCCCGACATCTACCAAAAGGAATAATAGAATCGTAATGAAACTTTGTAATTTGTTAGGCAACATGGTCTAGATATGCAGAAACCTAAATGTTGGGTGATAAATTCAGGGGAATTCCCCTGAGAGGCTAAAAACCTAAACGGTATTTTTTATAAAAAAATTAGCTTTTTGTGCCATAGCGCTTGAACAGCCAATGCAATTTGAATCAGATTTGGTGGAATGTAAGTGCATTAGTCACTGATTTAACACTTAGAAGATACTATTAAGGTGTCAACCACGTGTTTAACCACCACTATTTGTAAAACACATGTTGTATGCCGTATATTCATGCTACAGGGTTCCTAACCACATTTTGTATTTTATACACTGAGTATGTAGTTTTTGTTTCTGCAAGCATAAACGAATGCGGTCCCACCCTTTGAAGGCACCGCATATGTACTATTGTGGGATCGCCGGAATTAGTGAGTGTGTGTTTTACTGGATGCGCAAATATTCTAGAATAAAAGAACCTGTGGGGTTTCGACCTAATTTAAAAGGATTTGCGTCATTGTTTGTCACTACAGCTTGACCTGATGATCCCCAACTAACAATCATCAGCCGAAGCTGCAATATCTCGCGATCCGACTCTTCACAATAGCTTTCTTCATTCTTAGTTTACTTGCACAATAAAATGCATACAGTCCAACTGTTGGTTAGACGTGACTGGAGATGATTCACAATGCAGGCAAGTATTTAGGTCCGCATTCAAGAATACGTTTCAATACTAATTTGAAAAATAAACTGTCGACCGCGTGGTGGTGTTGTGAGGAAGCTGATCAGACGGAAAACCTCCCGAGTCTGATGTTGAAAATATGCGGATTCACTACTTTGGCGGATTATGAAAGTCATATTGGAGTAATGTTAGCTAGAGAATCGTCAGGACATACTTTGTACCAGATATAGGCTGAGATAAAAACTGAAAGACAGTTAGTTATAATTCTACAACTTATAATTATTTTTACTGGGTTAAAATTTCCTGCGCTCTTCCGCATCGAGTGACAAAAGTTTGTTACGACTGCAGAGTATGTAAACTGCTGTGGATTATACCATTGTTAAGGCAAATGACAATTTAAACTAACCCAGTTACGTTTTTTTGTTGTTCAAAAAGCATGTAACTTTAAAACTCATTGTAAGTTAACATAAAACGTTACATTTTAAAAGCATAGCCTATGTAGCACTACCTTCCCTTTCTTTCTATTTATTTAATATTAACTTATAACTGAACACAAAGAGTGCGGCTGACTTGGTGACATTTTGTTTTTTTGCATCCTTTGCCTTGCATTACTGTACGTTACTTTGCATAAGTGTACATTACTATGAATTACTGTACATTACTTTGCAATATTGCACATTACTTTGCAATACTGTACATTACTTTGCATTACTGTACATTACTTTGCAATACTGTACATTACTTTGCAATATGTGTCATAGTGTGTCATAGGAGGAAAGGTCAGCTAAAACAAATGGCCCATCACTTTTTTGGTGTAACTTAGTGTATATATGCAGAAAATAATTTTGGTTTTAATATTTATAACCCTTTTGCTAGGTAACTTTTAGCTTGAAAATTTACAATAATCTAAAATACTGCTACAATACAAATAAATACCCAATATTTATTTCTGACTTAACCAACAACTTTTTATTCTGTAGCTATTTATAAGTACCTAGATAGTTTATAAATCACAATGACTGCTGTTAGCCGAACGCGTAACCAGAAATCCAGCCATATTAGTCACTATCTTGGAACTGGAAGAGAGCTCCTAAATTCGGAGTTGCCTACGCTAAGAGATGTATTGAGATATGGTGTTTTAATCAGACAAACCAGCGAAAAGAACCAAAGAACATACACAAATAAAGCCATTGCCAGTGATATGACCAAAGCTGTTTTGGCACAGTACACTTTGGCTAACGCTCAGTTTAAACCTCCAGTCATAACAAGTCAAAAGAAGATTATTGAGAGACTGTTAGCCAGCTGGGAAAAGGCAAGCGATATCTCTCTTGGGAGAGGAAAGCTTGCAGTTAGAGGATATGTTTTGTCAAACAACTGGACCCAGTTGTTTGACATCATTTTGCTTGCAAGTGCCCAATTGTTCTCTGTGCTGAGTTCGATTGCGACCGTGACTGTAAATCAGAGGCCCACATCTCCTGTAATTGCAGGCGTGAACTAAAGATTCCGGTGATCGAACTGGCATTTGTCAAAGCTCAGAGAGAGAAGACTGGCAGTATAGGAGCTCTTATGATTTCTTGCCAAGATATTCCAGAGTCCAAGAGACAGAAGGCTGCCACAGAAAGACAGAGGAAGAGAAGAGTTGCCGAGGAAAAGAAAGTTAAGAAGGCACTTGTTGAGAGTAAGCAGACCGATTATTGTAGTCAAGTTGATTCAGAGTTTAAAGACTTCCCAATGGCTGATTTAAATGTTGATCAAGAGAATGATGAATTTAATCCTAGCACAGAAAATGTTGCATCCAAACGTGCCAGGCATAAAATAAGAAATAGGAAAGATATTACGAATATAGCTATGGCCAGCATGCGACACCACACAGGTCTCCGAGAAACTGCAGAGATAGCAACAGCTGCTTGGATTGACGGTGGTTTGATAACACCTGATGATGTTCATCTGGTTATAGATCATAATAAAATAAAGAGAGCTCAGGAGAAACTTGTTAGTAATTTAGAAGAAGAATTTGATAATAGAATTAGAGAAAGGGGAATTAATTGTCTGTTTTTTGATGGGAGAAAGGATAATACTAAAGTGTTCATGAACGTTGGAGATACAAACAAGTTACACCCTGCCATGGTAAAAGAGGAACATTATACTTGCTGCAGTCAGCCAGGAGGGGAGTATTTATGGCATTTCACCCAAGAAAAGGATGGCATCAAGAAACCAGCTGAGATATTGGCAGATAACATTGTGAACTACCTCAGACAAAGGAAGATTGACCACACTTTAAAAGCTATTGGTGGAGACAGTACCAACACGAACACGGGATGGAAAGGAGGAGCCATGCAATGGATTGAGCGTAAAATTGGAAGAAAGCTGGTCTGGATTGTTTGTGACCTTCACTCCAACGAGTTGCCACTCAGACACCTGATCCAGGAGTTGGATGGCAATAATCTTTCAAACAACAAATGGTCCGGTCCTCTTGGCAGGATACTGGATTCTGCCACTGAATTAGAAATAAATCTGAAGTTTGAAAGAGTCACAGTTGGCCTTCCACTCGTTGATCTTGAGCAGTCTGTGATTAACGATTTGAGTACTGACCAGTACTATGGTTATATGATTGGCAGTGCTATCAGGACAGGAATCATACCTGATAAACTTGCTTATTTGCAGATAGGTCCAGTTTCACATTCTAGGTGGCTCACAACGGCACTCAGATTCTGCAGAATTTGGATCTCTCATCATAATCTGAAGGAGAACCAGCTTCATAAACTGAGGCTTATTGTGCAGTTTATAGTGGGTGTTTATTTGCCAAACTTGTTCAACATCAAGGTCAAATCATCATTCTCTGAAGGTCCAAGACATGTTCTCTTTCAGCTTGAACTATTGAGGAGTCAGCCAAGCAAGGTTGTTCAGATTGTAGAGAAGTCTGTGAGGAGATCTTCCTGGTATGCTCACCCAGAGGCAATTTTGCAGACAATGCTCTGTAGTGAAGATAAGGAAGAGAGAAGTGTGGCAGTCAAGAAGATCTTGGATATGAGACTTATGAGAGAATCTGGTCATGACGAATCTATTGGTGACGACTCATTCAGGATCAGAAAGATATATGAAATTAATTTAAATGCGACAATGCTCAGTGATCTCATAAACCTGGAGAATATCGAGGCTGACTGTGAGCCTCCTCTCACCTGTAGTCTTACTAACGTTCAAGTAAGAGCTTTCCATGACAATCCCATGTCTGTCCCTGCCTGGCTTTCACACACTCAGAGTATAGAACGTTGTGTGAAGCAAGTGACCGAGGCCAGTGATCACGTGTATAGCCAGGAACGGAGAGAAGGCTACATCCGAAGCTCAGATGGTCAGCAGAGAGGTGATGAGTAGAAACAGAAGTAAGAAAGACATGTTTCCGTTGGCAATTTGGCATGCAGCAACATAGGATCGTAGTAGTAAATCGGTTATTGTATAATTACTAACAAAGATGTTTAAACAGACAATTGTATTAAGATCATTTGTTTTACTTTTATGGACCTATTTTCATCCTATAAAATCAATGTAATACATTGACTTTGCTCTTAATTAGCTTTTTAGTGATGTTGGTAAAAGGCGTAAAATACTGAATTTTCGTAGAATTTCAAGTGAAAATTTACCTAGCAATAAATAATAATTTTCCACTTTTGATGTTATTACAAGATTCTGCATATAAAACTGCATCATTAATTCCATGGGCCGATTATTTAAACTAAAAAAAAAAAAAATTAGCCATCCTATGACACACCCTACGGTGTACATTACTTTGCATAACACTTCACGTCGTAAGACACTTCACGTCAACACAAACGGCTTCTTGTACATCTACAACCTCGACCCGATGGATGGTGGGGAGTGCGCGTTGCTTCGACAACACAACCTCGCAGAGTTTGGCCAGCAGGAGGCGCCGGAGAGCTCGCACCATGACAACGAGGATCCTCCCCATTTCCACTCGGCTTCCATCCACGAGCGCGACGCACCAGAGACGCTTCACATCGACACAAACGTCGTTTTTTTAAATGAAGTCACCGACCACTAGGTTGCGTTCATTGTTTCACAGTTTTCCTCTAAATTCCTTGAAAATGTAAATAAGTTGTAGCAAGTCTATGTCACTGTTCCATCAACCTCTTCATAATTAGCAATTACAAAAATTTAAACAGGTTCGAAATATCAACTGGTTATGTTTTAACCCAGCCCCCTCACACTGCAATTCTGTACACTATCTTTGTGCAATATTGATACAAAGTAATCCAACTTACCTTTTCATAAACTGCTACAAACAATTCAAAATTCCCCTTAATAATATTGTATCTATTGTGTTGACTATTTTAATGTTGAACATATTTTGTAAAATGAAAGGTGATTAAGACGGCGGTCGGCAACCTGCGACTCTTTCATCCTAGCGCTTAATAAGTTTAATACCCATGCATAAGTGAAACAAACAAAAGAACACTCGCATCTTTTTCTCACACAGTGTTGTTTTCCTTTTATTGCGAAAATATTTTTAGTTTTGCGGCTTCCAGAGATTTTATTTTGTGGAATATCGGTTGAAAATGGCTCTTTAGGTTCAAAAGGTTGCCGATCCGTATGTTAAGAATAGCGACAAATATAGCAAGACTAATACTTCATTGAACTGGCAGATGTAGTATTGTGTCACACAGCAAACGATGTCGTTCCACTTGCGAGAAACAGCTTTAAGCCCGACATGCACACAATGCTCGTTGCCGAAGTCGTTGTTCGGTTCGTCTGATTTCCAGCGCTACAATATATAGGGAAGAATAAGATATTTACGTTTATCCCCGTGAATGGGAAAACCAAGGGGGTTAACACACGGGCAATCGTCAGATCACCTCGCGCCCATCGTCGGGTTACCGGAGCTATTACAGTGTATTGTGTATGATTCACACGTTTCTTCAATTTAGTAGAACCCATTAATAGCAAAAAGGTTCGAATCTGCAAACCTTCGGCTGACAGACGACGCACTAACTCACTACGCTAACCGGTCGAATAAATGTTTCAGCATGAGGATACGATAGGGTTCCCTGGTTACATAACCACGTGACAGGGACAGATTACCACGTGACAGCTTAACACGTCACAGGGACAGCTAAACACGTCACAGGGACAGATTAACACGTCACAGGGACAGCTTAACACGTCACAGGGACAGATTACCACGTGACAGGGTCACGAACCTGGTTTCGTAGAAAGTCAGAGATGAGCTGGGTTTTAACAGCGGCAAGAATTCCACCACGTAACTGGCGCTCTGTCCTCGCGTCTGTGTAAGTTCGTTTATTGCTGGTCACTTCTTCGTAGCATTTTGTGTCAAAGTAAAGTCCCATCTTGCATTCTGTCAATATTTGCATTAGAATATTTAGCTTTTTTTTTACCGAGCCAAGTTTCGAACTCATGATCGGCTCGTCACCAGGACCGTTCGTTTTTTTCGTTTTTTGTATAAGAGTAAGTTGTATATGTCTCGGTCACGTTAACCATTAGGCCACACGACCGTACAGAATATTTAGCTTTTGTATAAAATAGCATTAAGTAGTAAATATAGCGCCTCATGTGACAGTTCTGGTGCATATGTGACGTCACACATTGTTTGTATTTCTCAATTTAACTTAACAGGAAAATCAAAGGATATGATGGAGTGTGTTTCGTACATACTGCGCGAATGCAATGACACAATATCACTTCGGGTCATATATCCGTGTAACGACGTATTGTATCGATAGGACATTCATGTGTATCCCTGTGGATGGGAAAACCAAGGGGGTTAACATACGGGTAATTGTCATATCACCTCGCGCCCACCGTCGGGTTACCGGTCATTCTGTTAATCCGCTGTGTTTGTTGATATTGGCCATAGAAACATCATATATGCAATAATTACTAATCGAATGGATCGGTTTCATATTATTGTCAGCCCACCATTTGGATCTACAGATGACTGTTCACGTTTATATTGGTTTATTCCACAGTAACAATAATGTAATATGGGTTATTGAGGGTTTAAGGGTTGTCGAACAAACTATCTATGTTTTAGCTGGAAACTTTCTGACAACTATGTCATCACTTAAGGACAAACACTCGTCACTTAAGGACAGGTACTATTGCAATGTGGGTTGCTGGAACATTCTGCGCACATCCTTTCTTGAACGCTTTATTATAATGTTTGTGGTTTAACATAATCGCGCAGTCTACACAACTGATAACTTGTGGCCGGGTGTCTTGCAAAGCACTGATTATAGAAGATGGATCTGTTTTTGAAAGTTTCGATATTTCTCTACTATTGTACGCTTCTTGCAGGTACGTCATATCTTATATTTGTTATTAGTTTGGTTTATTTTTTTGGTTATTTTTTGCACCTCCACCTTGGGTGCGCTGATGACTAAGATGAAACGGGACCATTGATAAAAAATTGTAAAACGCGAAAAAAGGCAAAACGACAGGTATTAGAACCAGTCTAAAAGAGCACTAAATGATTAAATTTCGGTATAATTTGACTATTTAGATTTGTCATGAAAATTAAGTTTAGCAATAAAAGCACGTCAATTATCCAATAAATCATTCGATGTTTAAAGTTATTGTTGTAAATACAAAACATATATTGTTGGGTTGGTGTTTGACCCGGTATGCTTGAGCATTCAAGATATGTTTGTTTGTTTGACG
>CH000599.1:293064-315130 GCA_000149265.1 Ciona savignyi | reverse complement strand
GGTTCCATATAAAGATTTATGAAATTTTTGGTTGTTGCTATATTGAAATGAAGAAATATTTTAAATCTTTTATTTATTTTCTTGAATCCGCCAGAATAGCTACTTCTATCGATTATAAAGCTCCACATTCACGTAAAAGAAATTATATTCGAATAATAGTTTACAAACATTTACTCGCCCAAAATTAACACAGTTTTAAATTAAATCCCGATTTTCCATTGTATCTCAAATAAAATTTCTTTCCAAATGTTAATAAAACAGTGATATTATGATATTAACGCTCCCATATTAATATTTTAACTGCGTGTTATAACTATTAATTCGCCATGTGTTTAATAATTTGTTGCTGTGTGTTTAATAATTTAGTTTTACGTTATTTAGTTTATAAAGAGTTTTCTGTGTACTCCAACTTGCTATAATGTTTTTTGTTGAACATGTTTTTTTCTGTCCTGATGAACTGTCATTAATTTTTCAAGTGTAAAAAGCAACGGTAACTTTATTTGGTTTGCTCTATTCTTTCACCTTTAGCCAACACAGCATATCCAGTTATATTGTGTGCATGCTAATCTAATTGGTAAACGCTGTATAAAAAACCGTTATATTGTTATCTTGATCCGAGTATATTTCAGACCTTGAACTCCACGCAAAATGTTATGAAATCATAACCAGCCACTGGGTTTGCCAGTTTGGTTCTTAGGCTTTTAAAGGAATTGATGGGAGTTTTCTAAACCGTTTATAAAAGACAAGAGGCAAAATAGCGACGTCACTACAAAAAGATGACAATTATAAAAGAAAAAAACAAAAACACTAGAAATTAAAGACGGCGTTCCCTCTCAAGCACATTGTCGTTAATGTCGGTTGGTGATTGGTAAAGGATAGGATATTCATGTGTATCCCTGTGGATGGGAAAACCAAGGGGTTAACATACGGGTAATTGTCATATCACCTCGCGCCCACCGTCGGGTTACCGGTCATTCTGTTAATCCGCTGTGTTTGTTGATATTGGCCATAGAAACATCATATATGCAATAATTACTAATCGAATGGATCGGTTTCATATTATTGTCAGCCCACCATTTGGATCTACAGATGACTGTTCACGTTTATATTGGTTTATTCCACAGTAACAATAATGTAATATGGGTTATTGAGGGTTTAAGGGTTGTCGAACAAACTATCTATGTTTTAGCTGGAAACTTTCTGACAACTATGTCATCACTTAAGGACAAACACTCGTCACTTAAGGACAGGTACTATTGCAATGTGGGTTGCTGGAACATTCTGCGCACATCCTTTCTTGAACGCTTTATTATAATGTTTGTGGTTTAACATAATCGCGCAGTCTACACAACTGATAACTTGTGGCCGGGTGTCTTGCAAAGCACTGATTATAGAAGATGGATCTGTTTTTGAAAGTTTCGATATTTCTCTACTATTGTACGCTTCTTGCAGGTACGTCATATCTTATATTTGTTATTAGTTTGGTTTATTTTTTGTTTCCACTGTGAAAAGATGAAACGGGACCATTGATAAAAAATTGTAAAACGCGAAAAAAGGCAAAACGACAGGTATTAGAACCAGTCTAAAAGAGCACTAAATGATTAAATTTCGGTATAATTTGACTATTTAGATTTGTCATGAAAATTAAGTTTAGCAATAAAAGCACGTCAATTATCCAATAAATCATTCGATGTTTAAAGTTATTGTTGTAAATACAAAACATATATTGTTGGGTTGGTGTTTGACCCGGTATGCTTGAGCATTCAAGATATGTTTGTTTGTTTGACGTCGTTGCTACAATGTGCGTCGCTGTCCTGACTTCAACCGACAATATTATTCGATTGTAGCGTAAATTAAACACGAGAATGACTTTGTCAAGGTAACGTTAGTTTCATGAGAAAACTCCGCAAAACCGTTAAAAGATTTTGATGGTAAAATATATTTCAGCAGTTTTTATTTCGACCGAATATACCAAATAAACGATGACGTAATTTCTAAACAACGTTGGAATTCCGACGGATTAGCTCAGTGGGTTAGTGTTAAGCCGGAAGGTCGTAGACTTAAAACTGGTCACTATAGCCACTCGTTTGTGCCCTTTGGGCAAGGCACTTAACGAACATTGCCAAAACCCAGCGGATTAATGGGTTCTACCAAATCGAAGGAACGTGTCTATCATATACAACATATTGCAATAGCTCCGGTAACCCGGCGGTGGGCTCGAGGTGATCTGATGATTGTGTTAAGGCCCCTTGCTTTCCCATTCACGGGGATAAACATAAATATTCTCTCCTAATCAAGTTAAGTTTATATTGTGCATTGTGGGACAGATGGTTCGTTCGTTGGTACTTCTTTCGTGGTGTCTTCATCAGTTAAGCGCACCATCTACCAAACCATTGTATACCAACTCTGTCTTCCATCCGCCCCACTACACATCGAAGTTGAAGCCACGCCAATCAACCCCAGCTTGAAACAAACCTTCAATGCAACTGTGGTTCAAATCTACAAAACCTCGTTTTTGATCAAGCTGGAAAGAGTGGACGAGGACGGTGGCTGGACTGATGTGCAACTCAACGTTACATGGAGAGCATTCACAGAAACAGGTGACGCATCTTATTGCTTCGTCATTAGTTTCACAAAATATGATGCTATCGATTAGTCTGGTAGTTTAGTGCGCCGCCTTTCAGCCGAAGGTTTGCAGGTTTGAAACTGGTCGCTTGCTAGTCGGTTGTACCCTTGGGCAAGGCACTTAACGGACATTGCCTGAACTCTGTGGATTATAGCATTCTACGAAATTGAAGGAACGTGTCTATCATATACAACACACTGCAATAGCTCTAATAACCCGACAGTGGGCGCGAGGTGATCTGACGTTTGTCCGTGTGTTAATTCCATTGGTTTTACAATTCACGGGGATATACATGAATATCCTATCGATACAATACGCCGTTACACGGATATATGACCCGAAATAATATTGTGTCATTGCATTCGCGTAGTATTTATTAAACACACTACATCAAATCACTTTGAAACTATTTCCTGTAAAGTTAAATTGAGAAATACAAACAATGTGCGACGTCACATATGCACCAGACCTGTCACGTGGGGCGCTATTTATGTTATTTTACACAAAAGCTAAATATTCTAAAGCAACTATTGACAGAATGCAAGATTGGACTTCACTTTGACACAAAATGCTACGAAGAAGTGACCAGCAATAAACGAACTTACACAGATGCGAGGACAGATTGCCAGTCACGTGGTGGAATTCTTGCTGCTGTTAAAACCCAGCTCATCTCTGACTTTCTACGAAACCAGGTTCGTGAACCTGTCACGTGGTAATCTGTTCCTGTGGGGGGTTAATATGTCAGTGTGACGTGTTTAGCTGTCCTGTGACGTGTTAATCTGTGCCTGTGACGTGTTTTGTTGTGCTGTCATGCGATAGTGCACGTGTAGCGATTTAGTTTTTAATTCAAAGTTTGAACGTCATAAAGAAAACATTACAACCGCCTTACCATGCGAAATATCAACAGTTGGGTTCGTTGAAAACACGCAACTGATCATTCTATTGGTGAAGTCAAAAGAAAGTAATTTTTAACCAAATTATGCCAGGTACTTACTCTCGACGATGAATATTGGTTTGGATTGGACGACATTGAAAAAGAAGGGACGTTTGTGTTCAGGTGATTAAGTTGTTTCATCATATTATACTAACCGAGAAGTGTAACACGCGGCGTTACCACACGGGCAATCATACCCCGTGTCCAACGTCGGGTTACCAGAGGTGCTGTAGTGGTGTATATTTAAGCCAAGGACACAGCCGACTAACCCGGGGTGGGTTTCGAACCTGCAACCTATTAAACCGTATGAAGTTCGTACAAATACCAATGACTGATTATGTAACCAGGGAACCCTATGGTTTCCTCATGCTGAAACATTTGTTCGATTAGCGTGGTGAGTTAGTGCGTCGCCATTTAGCAGAAGAGTTGCTGATTCTAAACTGGTCACCAGATAATCGGTTGTGTGATTGTGTCAGTGGGCAAGCCACTTACCGGAAATTACAATGAATCTAATAACCGGACGATGGGGGCAAGTTGATCTGACGATTGCCTGTGTGTTAACCCCCTTGGTTTTCCCAATCCCGGTGATAACCGTGAATATCATATTCTGTCCTATATATTGCAGCGATGGTACTTTCCTCAAGAATAACATCTTCAAGAACTGGAATTCAGACGAACCGAACAACAGATCGGGCAACGAGCATTGTGTGCATGTCAAGCTTATAACTTATTCTCGCAAGTGGAACGACAGCGTTTGCTCTAAGACAAAATACTACATCTGCCAGTTCAAAGAAATATTAGTCTAAACTTAGGATATAGGATAGAATTTTACCAAGTGGGTTAACACTTTGGCAATCGTCAGATCACCTCGCGAGTTATTGGAGCTATTGCAGTGTCTTGTGTATGATTTAGAGTTTAGACGTTCTTTGAATTTAGTAGTACCTATCAATCTCCTAGGTTTAAGCAATATCCGTTTTGTGGCTTGCCCAAAGACTCAGCCGACTAGCTAGCGACAAGTTTCGTACCTATAACCCTTCATCTGACAAACGACGCACTTACTCACTAGACTGATCTGACATACAAACTTGCTTTTGTTCTGTATTCTTAACTACTTTCCTTGCATTGAAATAATGTTGTAATTCCTGTACAGTTGTAATAATCATCGTTTAATTATTTCACAATTACTGTTGACCATGAAATTTGTATCTGAAAGTTTCGCTTGCATTAAAAACCAGGGATTCATTTGTTATTACATTTTGTAAATAAAATCAATAAAAATAAAACAAGAAAGATGGACACTTGCTGTTTCTTGTACAACCATGCAGACACCGATTTAACCACCCATATTCTTTAAACACAATTTGTATGCTATGTGTTTACGCAAGCAGGGTCTCCAACCACATTTGGTGTGTTTTATATATCGAGTATGTAGTTTGTATCTGCAAGCATAAACGCATGAGTCCCTGAGGTAACAGTCCGATATTGTTATCTATGGTTATTACACAATATTATCCAACCTTCAAAAAAAGGTTACCCGGACTGCCATAGTTTTGTTTCTGCAAGAATAAACGCATGGGTCTCATATTTATTAAACCAAACATATTTTTAATGTATAGTTAATAAAGAATATTCGTGTTAGATTTACTAATATTTCACCACAATTGTTATACATTAAAGCTTTTTCTCAAGCCGTAAAATAAAGCTAAATTTCCAAAACATTCCGATTTTCATTGCTTCGGGAAATTCCCTTAGGTTTAGTACATAAATATCTGTTTTTACATATCTGGGTCAAGTTATTTAACAATTCCTAAAGTTTTAATCCGAATTGACGACTTCTTGTTGGAGATGTCGGGTCGACATGGCATGCCTGTCACAATCGTGATTTACGAACAATATATAACTTTTAGGGTATTTCCCAAGGAATTTTATTATTTTTTTCTTATTTGTACAGGGTCGGCCAACATTACCGGGGTCCAAGTTTCGGGCATCGGTTGTCAAATGAAGGATTGGGAGATGCTTCCACAGATCATATGTTCAAAGTACATCATGGAAAGTATGGGAAGCTTAACATTATCACCACGTAGTTCTTAGAGATCTTAATGTAGTAGTAATTTACATTGATGCACTTATAATATTTATTATTCATATTAAGGACCCAGAATCCGGTTCGTGTCCGTTAAGTACCTTGCCCAACGACACAGCGTATTAGCTTCACACCAGTTTTGAAGCTACAACCATTCAGTTGAAAGTCGAAGCTCTAAACCCACCAGACTAAACTATCGGACCATGGACATGAAATGTCACAAAAAGACATACATTGGCAACAATGGCATTGTAATGTCATAAATGCATTGGCAACAATGGCATTATATTGTCATAATTGCATTGACAACAATGGCATTGTAATGTCACAAATACATTGACAACAATGGCATTGTAATGTCACAAATACATTGACAACAATGGCTAGTAATGTCATAAATGCATTGCCAACAATGGCATTGTAATGTTATAAATGCATTGGCAACAATGGCATTGTAATTAAGATAAATGCATTGGCAACAATGGCATTGTAATGTCATAAATGCAGTGACAACAATGACATTGTAATGTCATAAATGCATTGGCATCAACAACCAACACTTAAATACCGAGCAGCAGAAACCAAACCAACAAAATACTTTTCGATTCCAGATGTATTCTCTACAAGATATATTTCAGGGGAATGCGATATACACTAGAGAGTGTCAACCAAATTTTAACCACCACTATTTGTTAAAGACATGTTGTATGCCATATATTCATGATACAGGGTCCCTAACCACAATTTGTATTTTATACACTGAGTGAGTATGTAGTTTGTTTCTGCAAGCATAAACGCATGGGTCCCATAGTTATCACACCAAACTTCTTTTCCATGTGTAGTTAAAAAAAGAATAAACGTCTTAAATTTACGAACATTTCACCACAAATGTTTTAAATTAAAGCTTCTTTTCAAGCGCTGTAGTAAAATGGAGCTAAATTCCCAAAACAGTCCGATTTAGTTTTTCATGGTTTTAGGGAATTTCCCTAGGTTTGGTAGATAAGTTTCTGTTTTTACATATGTGGGTCATGTTATGTAGGGCTACCATACGTCGTCTTTTAAGAGGATTTGTTTTCTTTTTTTCTAAAAATATGAATGGTTCTCCGAGGACACTTTAAAGTAGTTAAATGTCCTCTTTTTTTACAATGTAGATTTTTATTTCTCACACTGCTCAATTACAAATCCGTAACAACACCCTATGATATTTTTTTTGTAGCAGTGACTGTAGGTCCTGGGGTGTAGGCCTAGGTTTTTCTGATAAAGTAAACGAGTTGTGATAAAGTAAATAAAACTAGGAAAAAATGTGTTTCCGATGGACTACGGCAGAAGTATCCTTGTTTCAAAAATGGACGTAGCGACTTTAAAGCCGAATGCATTACTTGTGGATATGAAACATTTATTTATGTGGCAAACAAAGGCAGTATTAGCCTCGATGACCATATTAAAACCACAAAACATAAACAAGCTATTACATGACGTTAAAGCTGATCTTTCCTTATTGAAAAAAGTTATGGGAACCGCAAAATATTCATAGGCTCAATCTGACTAATATATTTGTATTGTTTTAGTGTCTATTATTCCGTAACATTTGCTGAATATAGTTTAGTGGGATGATCTTATCCTACTTGCATTTTGCTTGCTTGCGATACCTGTCCTATTTTTGGGCAACAAACATATGATAGGCCTATGTTATGTAACAATGCTTAAAGCTTTCATCTGATTTGTCGACTCTTTGTTGGAGATGTCAGTGCGATATGGCATGCCTATGGTATAACAATCATACTTAGTAGAAAATCCAATACAGCTGTCTTGTTAACTTGATAGTGGTCATGGGTACTGTAGGAAAGAATCCAAATCTATTAGCTGGTTTAAATAATAATGGGAAGCATAAGGGATAAATAAAAAAAGGTAGCCTTTATGGATCCTTCTGAAAAATATCGCATATTTTAAATCGTGACAGGTGCATATACATCAAGTAATTTTTAGGTAAATTTTTATTAACCTTAACAAAAGTTCATAGGTTCGCCTGATATATTTTTTCTGAACTAATCAGGCTAAAGGCTAAAACTATTGCCCTGAAACATACTGTACTAATAATACATGATCAACATTTAACACATACCATTTGCAGTTTAGTTCATGTGGTCTAATTAAAACGAAAATTACTTGGCCAGCTTAGAAATTATCACCCCGCAAAGATTGTGATAAAATTATACTTTTTTTAATTAAAAGTTCTTATTGGATTGCAAACTTGTTTCTAAGAAAACACTACTATTGTTAATCATGGAATAATTGGCTTGAAAAATGATTTACACACCCATTAAAAATGGTCTACATACAGCATTTTGATTGAAAACATCATGAATCTTTTTTGCGCTCACTTTTTCTGTCATTTTCAACCGATTTGTATCTATGAAGAAACAAAATGTTCAGTTTTTCAGTTATCATCATTGAGAAATGTTTCCTAATTATTTAAAGAAACCAGATTGGTCAAGTAATTCAAATGCAATCAATGATATGAAACGTCTGTCTCGACCAGACATTGATGGTTGGCGGTCATGTGACATGATTAAAAAACTGCTTAGGAGAGTAAATGCCTAAATGGATTTGTAAAAAGTGTTCGTTGTTATTGTACGCTTCATGTGGAAATAAAAAAATATTGCATTCGATTAAAAACGTTTTGATTAGGTAAACTGGGAACTATTGAATACATACATTTAGATTAATTTGAGTCTACGCGTATTTAGACGTGTTACGTATAGGATGTATTAATGGATATTTAGTGCAATAAGCTAGCCGTCAAAGTAATACTTGCAGCACCTTATTAAGCGGTTTCCTTTTGAGAGAACCGAAGGAATATTGTTTATAAAAGATCATTTTGTCCTAGTCGAATCTACTTAAAAGTCGGTTATCCAGTCATTACGCTGCGTCGTCTTGGCTGTACAATTGTTTTCGTACCAATAATTGTGCTGCCCAGGGATTTAAGATATAAAACGATAAAGTTAGCGAACTCAATAGCTAGAACTTCACTGTTTGGTTGCTTACGTGGCTTTTATTCTGCTTACTGAATGTAATCGGAGCTTCTTAGAACAGACATGCGATCGCAGTGAGGGCGAAACGCAACGTTCATCTGGTTGGAGACATTTTAACGTAACTAACAAAACATTATGTTTCAACATTTAAACTACTCTATTTGATGTAAAGCACACGATATATTTTATGTACAACATATATATTTCATTCAGATTCGAAAAATAGTATGCCCGGTGTCAAGGATAAAACTAATTAACTTTGATACTGTAAACTTTTAAGCTGTGTTAAGTTTACCACGTAGTGTAGTTTAAAATACTTTTTTGTATATGATTCGGTAGCGCTAAACTATTAATCACCCAAGATGAATATACATGGGCAGCTCTAAACATTAGAGCACAGGACCTTTTAATGTAATCAAAATAAGAATTGGACAAATAGGAAGTCAAAAATTTCCAGAATGTTGTCAACCGTTATGACTTATAGCCGAATAAATTTCTGTATTATAACTAAATAAAAAAGAACAGTTATACAATTGAATAAACAGAAAACGGTAAATTTTGTTTAAAAGACTTGGATAGTTAATTGCCCATCTTAAACCTTAAGTTTGGACGATATTTTTGCTTACTCAACTTGATCGGAGTTTCTGCTTACTCAACTGTTTCTGCTTACTCAACTTGATCGGAGTTTCTATGAACAAAGATGCGTTTTCGGAAAAAAACGGATAACTAAAGGAAAAAGGAACTCATTATAAATACCAGTTCTTAGATGAGCAAAGCCGTCTTTCGTTGGAATCTTCAACAAAGGTACTTCACGTTGCGTTGTATATTGTGTTGGTGTCATTAACGTATATTCAACAGATGAATAAGATACTTCTTGTACTTCTCCTCGTTCTGTTGGTGGTCGACGTCATTCAAGGAGGTCATTCGATTGCTCTTACTCGTAGGCGTCGCCGTAGAAGCCCACCGATTGATAGACGACGAAGCCCACCTGTTCGAAGACGAAGGTGGACAGGTTGGAACGAAGCAGAAGCAGGTAATTTGTTTTTACCACACTATCACCTTGTGGTTCAGGTAGGCCTATAATCACCAATAATGATAGTTGTTCTTAATAAAACATCAGCAACCAATTTGTGTTAACCCATACTTTGTGATTCAAGTAAAATGTCCGATAATAATTGTTTTGTTCTTGATGAAACATCAGCAACTCATTAAAACATTCTCTTATATTAACATGCATTTTACATGTACAAGATGATTCAAGGGACTTGAGAACTGATGAGCTGGATGATAGTTATTTACAATAACAACCCCAAGATTTATACAGGTATTTGCGATATGCTTGCTGGAGAATTTGTTTGTTGTTCTATTAATAAGAAGAAAATAACTCAAATAACAAATAAAGAAACCAAGTCAATGTGACTAATAACTAACCTGCAAATTTTATTTATGAATAACGAAACCAAGATATAGAACATAACGTTCATCCCCAACAATAATAAATGGATTTTTGCATTGGAATAGGAAATGAAAAAATAAAGTATTTTCATAAAATGGGTTTCTTTATACCGAAAGTAAATAATTGTTTTGGTTTTCCCAGGTCTTATGATGAATTCTCCATCGTTCCTATGATACATTGAAGTACAATTGAACTCAATAAATTAAACTTGCAACAAAATGTGTGGTTCTTTGTTCAGTTGTGCAGAAAACTGTTATATATTGTATTGAAGATAAAATCTACGTAATTATCGTTTTTTCTGTATATCATAAAAGCGAAAAGGTGCGCTAAATGCAAGGCCGCGGTAAACTTAGAACGAAACCCTACTTTTAACGTGGTACCGTTGGTTCTATAAGAGAGTGCATGTCAACCACATTTTAACCACCACTATTTGTAAAACACATGTTGTATGTCATATATTCATGCTACAGGGTCCCTAACCACAATTTGTATTTTATACACTGAGTATGTAGTTAGTTTCTGCAAGCATAAACGCATGTATCAACAACATAGTGGCCTGCCTTCAACAAAATAGTGACCAGCCTTCAACAAAATAGTGGCCTGCCTTCAACAAAACAGTGGCCCGCCTTCAACAAAACAGTGGCCTGTCCTTAACAAAATAGTGGCCTGCCCTAAAAAAAATGACCTGCCTTCAACAAAATAGTGGCCTGTCCGCCAAAAATTGGCCTGCCTTCAGCAAAATAGTGGCCTGCCTTCAACAAAAGAATAGGATAGAATAGGATATTCATGTTTATCCCCGTAAATGTGAAAACCAAAAGGGTTAAGATACGGGCAATCGTCAGATCACCTCGCGCCCACCGTCGGGTTACCGGAGATATTGCAGTGTGTTGTATATGATAGACACGTTCCTTCAATTTGGTAGAACCCATTAATCCGCCGAGTTCAGGCAATGTCCGTAAAGTGCCTTGTCCAAGGACACAACCGACTTGCTAGCGACATGTTATACACCTGCAACCTTTCGATTGAAAGGCGACGCACTTAACCGCTAGACCAACCGGCCGGACCCAAAAGAGTAGCCTGCCCTCACAAAATAGTGGCCTGTTACCAAAAATAGTGGCCTGCCTTCAACAAAATGGTGGCCTGTGCTCAACAAAATATGGCCTGTGCTCAACGAAAGAGTGGACTGTCCCCAAAATGTAGTGGCCTGCCTTTAACAAAATAGTACAATACAATATAATTTTTATTTTTGTTTCTTTCGCTGCAGCGTTTACCACCAACAATTTAAAAATACATGTCAAATATATATACTGTGGCAACTGGCAAAATACTACAGCAAAACAGGAATGCACCAAAAAAAACAAAAGTTATCTAGTTTGGTGCCTCCCTAAAAAATACAGTCGTTTAACAAAATAGTGGCTTGTTCTCAACAAAATAGTGGCCTCTCTCCAAAAAATAGTGGCCTGTCGTTACAGCCACTTTTGATAGACTACCTCTATCGTATTTTTTGGTATCTTGGCACCATAGAGTACTAATATACTCTATGTTGGCACGTTTTTTTGTTGACACCTTGGCAGTTGGCACGAGCCCAAAATCCGTCAGAATCCCCACTACAGTCATCTGTACATTAAGTGGTATCCGACTGGTTTGGTTGGTTGTACGTCTTCTAGGGGAAATATGATCTCAAAGTCGTATACATTTAACGTACTGTTGGTAATAATATATATTTCTACACTTGGAATTATATTTTGGTATGACGGTTATGTTCTAGACAAGGAGAAAAGGCCAACTTTGTATCCTTTACCCCGAGGTATCGGACAGGACGCCGAGGACAGCAATGTCGACATGAGTGATATTCGTAGGTATGGTTTAAGAATTTTGGTCAATGTGCACTGTACCGGTATGCAATATAACGCCATTATTCTTATCAGATTAAATAAGTGTACACACCTGAAACCAAAGGCCGACTAATTAAATAAGCTCACACGCTTGGAACTAAAGTCTCTACTGTTAAAAGCCTTATCGCTTGGAATTATTATTATCTCCCGTGTGGGAGAAATCAGAATATGAACTAGACAAAGTAACGGTCAATAAATGTGGTTAAAACATGTCAATAAAAACATTGCAATGCTGTATTCATAATAAAAATAAGTTAAAATACATTTTTTTATCATGGGAAAGGTTTGACTCTAAATACCCACTGTGTGCAATGTGTGGGCATTGTGTAGGCAGTGTAGACAGTGTGTAGGCAGTGTAGACAATGTGTAGGCAGTGTGTGGGCAGTGTGGGCACACTTCAAACCCTTACCCTAACTCTGGCACACTACCCAAACTGACGCATTTGTATAAAAATTATCAATCAATCATAAAAATTAAACATTTATTTGTTGAACACACAGAAAAAAAAATTCAAAGCAGAAACAAGTATATAAATGATTAATTTCATTAAATATAGTATGTGCGGGTTAGGTAACTACTTGCTTGGTATAGCCAACAGTCAAATACAGTTTCTGGTGGTAAACACTCCAGTTTTTCGCAATTCTACTTAAAATACCATTAGTGAGTGTTAAATTTTTCCCGTTTTCCAAATTTTTATCAAAGGTCCTGCATCGTGTTTTCATCGTGGAAAAAAAATAAACTTAAACTAAAATTTAACAACAGTAATATTGTTTTGCAGAGAGAAAGGAATAATATTAGCATGGAGACACCCAGGGGGTAATGTACGTGAAGGGTATGGTCCTGGAACATATGGAAACTGCTCATTGACCTATAACAGAAGTCTGTTTAATGACGCAATATTGGTCCTCTTTTATTTTTCAGCATTTGATGAAAAAGTTGGTTTAGATGGTCATGTGAGGTGGGTTAACTAGGATGGGATATTCATGTTTATCACCGTAAATAGGAAAACCAAGGGGGTTAACACATGGGCAAATCGTTAGATCACTTCGTGCCCACCGTTGGGTTACCGGAGATATTGCAGTTTGTTGTGTATGATAGACACTAGGGATGCACAAACTAGAATATCTTGGTATTCTAGAATAGTTATTTCGAATCCAGAATATCGAATCCTATTCTGTATTAAAAAGCAAACTCGAGTTAAAGTGGCAAGATTGTCAAAAATTCCTGCTGCTGCTGACTACCTCTTTGGCCAGTGTGATTACATACTTATAATCATAGGCGGCGATTTGTCCTAACAATAACAACCTTTTAGTTCTAGGTAAATGTTGGTAATTCATGTCCTAACAATAACAAGCCCCAAGTAAATGTTGGTAATTCATGTCCTAACAATAACAACCTTCTAGTAAATGTTGATAATTTAGTGCAAAAAAGTTAAGTTTGTTCATTTTTTGCCACAGTGTTTAAAATTGGCAAACAAATCAAATCACGACACAGGAACGGAAAAAGACAGCAAAACAAACGATTGTTAAAATACGTCATTAAAAAATGGATATAGTTTAATTAATATAATGGATGCGGCCGCCAAACCTAAGCGAAAGAACAAGAAAAAGCAAATAAAATTTAATTACGACAAAACAATATAATATAAAGCCCTGAAGAACAGTGTGCGTTAAAGCGCGACCAGTACTGAGGGAAAGCCGGCTTTAAGAGAAGGTGTGGCCCGAAAGTGTTTACCAGAATGAAAAACTAAAGATTGGGGTATTGTAGCTGATGTAAAGACTAACGTTCACGTTTGTTCTCAGGATTAGAATTGGTTTTCAGAATTTTAGAGAGAATGTTTTGTCCTTACTTCCTCTTTCACCCCATTTAGCGTTGCCCCTGGGGAAGTTGTGATCTGTATTTCCTTGCCTTTGTATTTTGTTTATTTTATGGTACTCCGGCTGGTTAGTCTGGCGGTTAAGTGCGATGCTTTTCAATCGAAAGGTGGCATGTGCAAAACTGGTCGCCAGCTAGTTGGTTGTGTCCTTGGGCAAGGCACTTTACAGACATTGCCTGAACCCAGTGCACTAATGGGTTCTACCAAATTAAAGGAACGTCTATATCATTCACAACACACTGTTATAGCTCCGGTAACCCGATGGTGGGCGCGAGGTGATCTGACAATCGCCCGTGTGTTAACCCCCTTGGTTTTTCCATTCACAGGGATAAACATAAATCTCTATCCTATCCTAAAAATGGGTACAGTTTAGTTTAGTGAAATGGCTGTAAAGCATGCTGTACAATGTTTAGATAAACGCCTAAAAAAGAAATAGTCAAATAGCAAAAGTTTACGTCGTTTAATTAGTCTATTCATTTTAGTTATTTTCAAAATAGTTGATTTTGATTTTCTCTTCTGACAGCTGTGGGTGGTTAGCAACTGTGGAGGCACCGTGAATGAAATGGTGACTGCTGGACTGCAAGTGCAAAGATATGGAGGCTGTTTTAACAACAGAGCTCAATTTGATGTCATGCCGGCAGAGGAGAAAAATTATTTTAAGTTTTACCTTGCATTTGAAAACACATACAGGTAAGATAATTAGTCGCATTAGTTTTTGATTTTCTGACTTTATGTTGTATTATTACAGAAAAAATGTTTTCCTTTGTACTTTTGGATAGGATAAGATAATGTTTATTCTAGTGAATTGAAAAACCCAAGGCCGTTTAACACACACCATCAGGTTAGCGAAGCTATTGCAGTGTGTTGTGCATGATTCAGATGTTCTTTCAATTTGGTAGAACCCATCACTCCACTAGGTTTTGGCAATGTCCGTTAAGTGCTTTACCCAAGAACAAAACTTTCCACAGAACGCTTACTGTTTTTATAGTAGCCACGATTTGTAAAGTCTTAATCTCAAATTTAAAGTCTAACTCTTGATTCAGTTTAGTTGTATTCTTCGTCTCATTCAATAACCGTATACGGTTTATTCGCGAAGCAAGTTACTTAGTACGTTATATAGTTGAGGTACGTTATACAGCATTAGCGCAAACTATCTTAAGTACATTATTGTAGGCCTAGGTTATATAATAGTGTAACGTTCCTCGCATTCCTTTTGTTTATTACTTGATTGCCCTTAATTTGACGCGCGGGCGCCTTTGCAGCTGCGGTACACGGTATAAAAGATTGTGTTAAATGTGAGACGAGAGAATAAAAACTGCCAATATACGATTTGCTACAATACTGTTCAAATTTCCAGAATATATAGGGCATTTTACGAGGTGCGAGAAGTTTACGTGCGAGACGTTTAACATAAGCACGTTTTACTAACTGTGGGAGAAGATTATAGGTGGAAAAACTATGTTAACGATTTAATTAGGGGAAAATACAAAGGCCAGTACGAGGTGATAATTACGTAACGAGTAATAACACGTGAGAGTCGGAAAAATTCAAACGCAAAAATAAACGACGTAAAACACAAAATATTTTAGACATAA
Source organism: Ciona savignyi (assembly GCA_000149265.1). Lineage (NCBI taxonomy): Eukaryota > Metazoa > Chordata > Ascidiacea > Phlebobranchia > Cionidae > Ciona > Ciona savignyi. The sequence continues at coordinate 299,633 of CH000599.1, read as the reverse complement.
ATTAAAACAAAAATTCATACTAGAGAGTGTCAACCACGTGTTTAACCACCACTATTTGTAAAACACATGTTGTATGCCATATATTCATGCTACTGCTACAGGGTCCCTAACCACATTTTGTATCTTATACACTGAGTATGTAGTTTTTGTTTCTGCAAGCATAAACGCATGGGTCCCAAAGTTATCAAACCAAACTTCTTCTCCAGGTGTAGGTAAAAAAAAGAACAATCGTGTTAGATTTACGAACATTTCACCACAAATATTTTAAATTAAAGCTTCTTTTCAAGCGCTGTAGTGAAATGAAGCTAAATTTCTAAAACAGCCCGATTTAGTTTTTGATGGCTTCGGGGAATTTCTCATGGGCTTAGTACATACTGTTTCTGTTTTTACATATGGTGGGTCATGTTATCTAACAATTCTTAAAGTTTTAATTCAATTTGACGAATCCTTGTTGAAGATGTCAGTGCAATGTTGCATGCTTGTCACAATCATGAGTCAGGAACATATCTTCGTTTTTAAGGGAGTTACCATAGGTAAATGTTTTCTTTCTTTTAATTGACATAGGGTGGCTAACGATCCCAGCATTCCACTAAATCTGATCAAAATTAGAGCAGCCGTTCAAACGCTATGGCCCGAAAAGTAATTTTTTAGAAAAATAACCGTTTTGGATTTTAACGTCTCAGGGGAATTCCCCTAGATTTATCACCCACAATTTTTTTACTGCGTATTTAGACCATGTTGTCTAACAAATGACCAAGTTTTGTTACTATTCTATTATTCCTTTGGTAGATGTCAGGGCGTTATGCCATGCCTGTCACAATCATAATTTGAGAACAAAATGTTTTTTTAGGGGATTTTCCTAGATAATTTTTTTATTTTTTCTAATTGTTAAATTAGTAGGTATCCCCCAAACTTTTGGTTTTCTGTTCATCTAGACCATGTTGTGTAAAAAATACCAAAGTTTAATTGCGATTTTATTTTTCCTTCCGGTAGATGTCGGGGCGACATGGCGTACTTGTCACAATCATGATTTGAAAACAAAATGTTATTTTTTAGGGTATTTCCCTAGGTAATTTTTTTATTTCTTCCAAGTGTAAAATCAGTTACTAATGCACTTACATTTTACCAAATCTGATTCAAATTGGAGCTGCCGTTCAAGCGCTAATGCCCCAAAAAGTTAGTTTTTTTAGAAAAAAATACCGTTTTGGTCTTTAACGTTCCAGGGGAATTCCCCTGGTTTTATCTCCCAAAATTTTAGTTTCTGTTCATCTAGACCATGTTGTCTAACAAATGGCAAAGTCTCATTGCGATTCCATTTTTCCTTCTGGTAGATGTCGGGGCGACATGCCATGCCTGTCAAGCGTTTGACGAAAAAAAAGAAAAAAAAAATATTAAAAAAAAGAAAAAAAACGGACAAAAACAATATGTGTCCCACTTTTTCAAATGGGACCCATAGTAACGAGAAAACATATTTTGTCATACTTAGCAAAATATTTACTGGGGTTCTTGGAAAACACGCTGCGACGTTAGAACGCTGACAAACTTTAGATTCTTTACAAATTCCTTGTAACATTTGTAACAACGCACAACACACTCCATACTCGTACTGTATGCTATTGCTACAATTCATGGACGATGCAGAATGGTTTAAATATATTTATTTTATTTTGTTGCCATACATTTAAACGAGGTTTCGTGCATCATGTCGACCTGAAATGGAATAAGACATTTAGACATTCTATATCTGAGATAAAGAAATAATTTTACCTTGTTGGTTATGATCGAATGCTTACTCTTCGCTGTCATCGGCATCCAGCTGATCGGCTTCCGATTCTAAAATTCATCTCAGTTATAGGTCTTCTCCTACATAGCAATATTCAAAATAGCAGGCCCCCTTAAAAGATGACAGGACCTTTTATGTATAAATATTACCTGGAGTTTCTTGTTCTTGTTCTGCTTGGTCATATCCTCCTCAGTATCCGCTTCTGCGTCTACGTCTGCTAAATCTTCGGCGACGGCGACGACGATGCCAAGCGTCAGATTCTTCAGTGACCATAAGCACAAGTGCGAGAAGGAGTACGAAGAGAGCCTTATTCATCTGCAAAATTCTTTGTTGTCACAGAACATTCTCTGTACATAACCGATAAAACAACTTACCTTTGTAGTAGTCTTTCAAGAAAGATAACTTAGTTCCATTTAGCGCAGAAATATATAGCAGAAACGATTTTTTTCTATTTTCGAAATATCCTCTCTTTTGCTAGACTGCTCTGCACGTTCTCTTGCATCGCAGAAAGCGTATACCCGGAATCTAGCAGATTGTTTTGTTGGTTCTAAAATCTTAACATATAATTTGTACCAAAATTTTTTGCTAAAAATTCTAAAGAACTAGAGAGTGTCAACCACGTGTTAACCACCACTATTTGTAAAACACATGTTGTATACCCTACATTCATGCTACAGGGTCCCTAACCACAATTTGTATTTTATACACTGAGTATGTAGTTTGTTTCTGCAAGCATAAACGCATGGGTCCCATAGTTAACAGACCAAACTTAATTTACATTTTTAGTTAAATAAAGAATAAACGTTTTAAATTTACGAACATTTTACCACAAACGTTTTAAATTATAGCTTCTTTACAAGCGCTGTAGTAAAATAAAGCTAAATTTCCAAAACGGCCCGATTTAGTTTTTCATGATTTCAGGGAATTCCCCTGGGTTTGGTAGATAAGTTTCTGTTTTTACATAAGTGATTCATGTTAAGTAACAATTCTTAAAGTTTTAATCTGATTTGTCGACTTCTTGTTGGAGATGTCATTGCGATATGGTATGTCTGCCACAATCAAAATTTAGGAACATAGCTTTGTTTTCATGTAAATTAACCTAATTAAATGTTTTCTTTTTTTAATTGGCACAAAGTGTCTAATGTTTTAACATTTTACCGAATTTTATTAAAATTACAGCAGTCGTTCAAGTGCTATGCCCAAAAAATCTAATTTTTTAGAAAAAAAATGTTTTGGTTTTTAACGTCTCAGGAGAATTTCCCTAAATTCATTACCCAAAATTTTGGTTTCTGCTCATCTAGATTATGTTCTGTTACAAATGTCAAATTTTTATTGCGATTTCATTACTCTTTTTGCTATATTTCGGGGCAAGATGGCATGCTTGTCACAATCATAATTAGAGAACAAAATCCGATTTTTAGGGTATTTCCCTAGGTAATTTTTTTATTTCTTTTAAGTGTTAAATCAGTGACTAATGCACTTACATTCCACCAAATCTGATTCTAATTGTATCGGTCGTTCAAGCGCTATGCCCAAAAAAGGCTATTTTTTTAGAAAAAAATAACCGTTTTGGTTTTAACGTCCCAGGGGAATTCCCCTAGATTTATCACTCAAAATTTTGATTTCTGCATATCTAGACCATGTTGTCCAACAAATCACCGAGTTTCATTGCGATTTCATCAACCCTTCTGGTAGATGTCGGGGCGACATAGCATGCCTGTCACAATTATCATTTAACAGCAAAAGTTGAAATTTTAGGGTATTTCTCTAGGTAAATTTTTTATTTTTTTTAAGTGGTAAATCAGTGACTAGTGCACTAACATTCCACCAAATTTGATTCAAATTGGAGCAGCCATTTAAGCGCTATGGCCTAAAAAGCTTTTTTTTAGAAAAATATGACCGTTTTGGTTTTTAACGTCCAAGGGAAATTCCCCTGAATTAATTACCCAAAATTTTGGTTTCTGCATATTTAGGCCATGTTGTTTAAAAAATCACCAAGTTTTATTGCGATTCCATTATTCCTTTTGGTAGATGTCGGGGCGCCATGCTATGCCTGTCAAGCGTTTGACGAAAAAAAAAAAAAAAAAAGAAAAAAAAAAGAAAAAAAAAACGGACAAAAACAATATGTGTCCCATTTTTCCAAATGGGACCCATAATTACCATTATCGGACATAACAACGTCAAAATGAAAAATATCCAACATATTTATGGGTCCCATTTGAAAAATTGGGACACATATTGTTTTTGTCCGTTTTTTTTTTCTTTTTGTTCTTTTTTTTCTTTTTTTTCGTCAAACGCTTGACAGGCATGGCATGTCGCCCCGACATCTACCAGAAGGAAAAATGGAATCGCAATAAGACTTTGCCATTTGTTAGACAACATGGTCTAGATGAACAGAAACTAAAATTTTAGGAGATAAAACCAGGGGAATTCCCCTGGAGCGTTAAAAACCAAAACGGTATTTTTTTCTAAAAAACTAGCTTTTTGGGGCATAGCGCTTGAACGGCAGCTCCAATTTGAATCAGATTTGGTAACATGTAAGTGCATTAGTAACAGATTTAACACGTGGAAGAAATAAAAAAATTACCTGGGGAAATACCATAAAAAATAACATTTTGTTTTCAAATCATGATTGTGACAAGCACGCCATGTCGCCCCGACATCTACCGGAAGGAAAAATGAAATCGCAATTAAACTTTGGTATTTGTTACACAACATGGTCTAGCTAGATGAACAGAAACCAAAAGTTTGTGGGATAAATCCAGGGAAATTCCCCGTGGGCGTTAAACACCAAAACGGTATTTTTTCTAAAAAAAGTAGCTTTTTTGGGCATGGCGCTTGAACTGCTGATTCAATCTGATTCAGATTTCGTGGAATGTAAGTGCATTACCTACTAATTTAACAATTAGAAAAAATATAAAAAATTATCTAGGAAAATACCCTAAAAAAAGATTTTGTTCTCAAATTATGATTGTGACAGGCATGGCATAACGCCCTGACATCTACTAGAAGGAAAAATAGAATAGTAACAAAACTTGGTCATCTGTTAGACAACATGGTCTAAATACGCAATAAAAAAATTGTGGGTGATAAATCTAGGGGAATTCCCCTGAGACGTTAAAATCCAAAACGGTTATTTTTCTAAAAAATTAGCTTTTCGGGCCATAGCGTTTGAACGGCTGCTCTAATTTCGATTAGATTTAGTGAAATGCTGGATCGTTAGCCACCCTATGTCAATTAAAAGAAAGAAAACATTTACCTAGGGTAACTCCCTTAAAAACAAAGATATGTTCCTGACACTGACATCTTAACAAGGATTCGTCAAATTGGATTAAAACTTTACGAATTGTTAGATAACATGACCCACATATGTAAATACAGAAACTTATGTACTAAGCCCATGGAAAATTCCCCGAAGCCATCAAAAACTAAATCGGGCTGTTTTAGGAATTTAGCTTCATTTCAATACAGCACTTGAAGAAAAAGCTTTAATTTAAAACATTTGTTGTGAAATGTTCGTAAATCTAACACGATTGTTCTTTTTTACCTACACCTGGAGAAGAAGTTTGGTTTGATTACTAAGGGACCCATGCGTTTATGCTTGCAGAAACAAAAACTACACATTCATTGTATAAGATACAAAATGTGGTTAGGGACCCTGTAGCAGTAGCATAATTATATGGCATACAAAATGTGTTTTACAAATAGTGGTGGTTAAACACGTGGTTGACACTCTCTAGTTTTATTCACATTCTCATAATAAACCGTACTGTCCTTCACTTTGTATGTCGGGTATGTTCCCTTTTCACCCGTACGAGAGTTAACACCACGGTAAAGCCCGTTCCATAGGTTTGAATCGGTGTACACAATATCTCCTTGCTTCAGTTCGATATCCCCGGTGCTGACGTCACCAGAATGTGGTAGCAATGTGACGTGGATTTTGTTCGGGTAACTCACCTTCCCGTAGTCGATATCGAGGGACGCTATGTCGTCATAATCACCATTTATTTCTTGTTGATGCAATTCGTATGCCAATGTAGTCACCTAAAGGGAAATTATACCCAACTCAATTGTTATAAAAACACATAGGGACATTATAAAAGGAAAAACCGTCAAATAACCTCTTGTATGTTACGGGGTGTGTGGCCCGAATGGTTAACCCAACCGATACATATATCGAATTGTATAAAAAAAGGTGTAAGCAAGGAGCTCATTATGGGTTCGAAACTGAGCAAACCTTAAATTTTACCTCGTACCTGTCTTAGAGATACATGAGCTAATATTACGTGATATTCTTGGGTGTAAAGTAATATTTAACTTTGTCCTTAACGCTTAATTTCACATCATTTGATGCTGTTGGTGCGCCGTCCTGATTGCCCCTGATATCAGATCAGGCATTCCCATAAGGTCATGACGTCAGAACACGCCTTTATTTATTGCCTCGTTTCCTCGGTTTTTCCTTTATTGCGTTAGTACCAAACCACTGAATTCGTTAGTACCGAAACTCTTTATACTGAACCTTAATGATATTTTCTACCGAATCTTTCGTTACTTACCTGGAAGCTAATCAGTTGGTAAGTTTTATGTTATTTTTTAAGCACTGATTTACTGACGATATTTTGATTGTATTTATTTTATTTATAGAAAACCGCTGTTCTGAATTGGGCTTATTGCCCCTTAGCAGTTACGCGCTTTTCTTCAGCGAAGTTTATTGAATGCGCGTATCTGCTAAGAGGCAATAAGGCAAATTCAGAACAGTAACTGAGTGGATTGGCAATTTAACTAC
>CH000599.1:264197-287444 GCA_000149265.1 Ciona savignyi | reverse complement strand
TTTTTTTTTTCAATGACGTGTTTTAACGACTGTTCGTTTTGCCGTCTTTTCCTGTTCCCGTGTCGTTATTATATTCGCTTGCCATTTTTAAATACTAGGGCAAAAAATGAATAAACTAAACTAAACGATGCACAATCAACACCTTTATTTCACAAAACTTTCACAGCTAAACGAGAACACCGGCGCGCAGCCTAGCACATGCTGCTTCCAACCAAACAAACATTGGGGATTCACCACCATTGTTACTCAGCAAAGCACTCACTTAAATACACGACCAACACACTACTATTCGACAGATTTGGTCGCCCATAGAAATCAATTTAATTTGTTATACACCTACTTAAGCCAGTGGGTGCAGGAAAATCCACGTTTTTAGTTTCTCATCGCGCAATGTTTTAAAACTCTGATGGGATAGTTATTAAAACCGGTTTACCTTTTTTAGTCAAATTTAATTTTTTTTTTAATTTGATCCACACCACCCGGGTCACCCTACTAATAAAGTCGTTTTCCCTCACATTTTTCTTCGAGGCTTAAATTTAATAATTTTGATTTACACTTTTTCTATTTTTTTTTTAAATTTATAAATTCGGTATGGCGGACATTTCTTACCATGCGCACACTTTAATTGACTGATGGGATTATAAAAGTGATTTTACAATTATCATCATTTATTGGGGATTACTAACGGTCTTTTCTACCAAAGTGGACAGGCTGTGTTACTTGGAAATAGTGCACACATCCAATGTTTAACTTATCGAATGTGGAAGTTAAATAGGTTCAGATTCATCCGAATATTAATTTAGTGGTTTAACTCTGCTTCGTGTTCCCTACAATACATTAGGTTGGGATCGGGTTCGGTTCCTGTTCGGCTCAAACAAAGAGAGTATTATATACACGACAATCATCAGATTACTTCGCGCCCACCATCGGGTTACACAGAGGCTGTTGCTCGGTCTCCTACAATTCCGAACAAAAGTTGGACTCTTCCACAGTCGTACCTTTTAACAAAATCGTTTAAAAATCGCTAATCTAAACTGGCATTAAGTTGAACCACTACAAACCAACCACTTAAATATCAGACCGCTGACTATACTGAGTTTACACACAAACCATCCTTTAGTCAACGGACAACAGTTGATAAACGAACTAATGCAAGTATTAGTTCACAGACCGTATTAAAAAAAGCACTATTAAACTATGGATTATTGAAATTAATACTAATCACAGACCCATTTTAAAAAAGTTGAGTTTTAAACGGATTACTATGTAAAATTAATATTTAAGCCCATGGGTGTAGGAAATCCACGTTTTAATCCGTCATTCGCGTTTTAACATGGTCGAAAATGATTTTTTTGGTTATAATTTTGCAATTACAGCAGTTAAATAGGTTCAGATTCATCCAAACATCAATTCGTGGTTTAACTCTGCTTCGTGTTCACTACAATCGGGTTCGGTTCCTGTTCGGCTCCATGAATTGACAATAGAAATACACTGAATCATGTATTAACAAAGGCTTTGTCTTCATAACAATAGTTTATTGTGCTGCTAACCCCACGCGTGGAAACATAATTGGTGGAAACTTCATTAATGAGGGTGAATTATGATAAAACATAACCCTTTCCCAACATCAAACCAACTTTTTATATTTTTAATCAAATAAAATTACAAGTAATGTGCAATCGCAATGACTGTATCATTTATTTAGGATGACAACTTTTCTCAGCGGTTTATAAGAGTAAATAGAATACTTAAAACAAAGAGAGTATTATTACACGACAATCGTCAGATTACTTCGCGCCCACCATCGGGTTACACAGAGGCTGTTGCTCTGTCTCCAACAATTCCAAACAAAAGTTCGACTCATCCACAGTTAAAATCGTTAAAATATAATTTGACATTAGGTTAAACAAACCATTACAAACCAATCAGCTACGTATCAGACCGCTGACTATACTGAGTTTACACACAATCCATCCTTTAGTCCACGGACAACAGTTGATAAACGAACCAATTCAAGTATTAGTCCACGGACCGTATTAAATAGGCACAATTAAAATATATGGATTATTGAAATTAATACTTATCCCAAACCTACTCTAAATGAGGAGTTGAGTTTTAAACGTACTACTTTGTAAAAACCATATTAAAGCTAGCGGGTTTATGAAATCCGCGATATTCCTCGTCATCCGCGTTTTAACATGGTGGAAAATAAAATGGTTTTCTTTTTATGGTTATAATTGTGAGATTGTGGAAGTTAAATAGGTTCAGATTCATCCGAACATTAATTTAGTAGTTTAACTCTGCTTCGTGTTCACTACAATACATTAGGTTGGGTTCGGTTCTTGTTCGGATCCATGTATTGACCATAGAAATACGCCGAATTATGTAGTAACAAAGGCTTTGTCTCCGATATAAAAAATTCTATTGTGTTGGTAACGTCGTCTGGTAAATTCTTCTTATTCAGAAAACAATAGTAGCTCAAAGTGCGTCATTACAATCGACGCTGGGACTTTATTATCGAGTTGTTTCTTAGCCAGGAAGGTTGAAATGGAAGTTGATGAGATTGGTGAGATTGAGAAGAATCTGGTTCAGCAGTTGAAGTCATTATGTGATGGAAATGGGAAGGAAATTGATCCGATAAAATCAGTTCCAATATTTCGTGATCTTGCCAAGGTTTATGAAAATAAAAATGAGAATAAAGAGAGAAATTGTATTCGTAGTACAGCTCTGCTTAACGCTGCTATTGTAAGGGAGCCAAACAACCTACAAATTAAAAGGGAACTTCAAAAGTTCTGTTTTGTTGTTCTGCTAAAAGCAAAAGCCAACAACGTTGATGCTGATTTGGTAAAATATACAAAAAAAGTCCGAAATAAACTAAATAAAGCAAGAATAAAATTCGGAAAACGTTTTAATGAACTAAAACGAATCTTGGATACTGTAAAAAGCAATAAACTGCTTGCGTTGGAAAAGAAAAAAGTCACAGATGTTCGAAATCTTCAAAATGAAGTTGCAAGGAAATATAGTGAGCTAATGAAGTCCGTTTCTGATAATTGCATTGAAATTATGGGAAAACCCCCGTGCAAATATTCTGTAGCAGCAATGGGTTCCTTAGCACGATCTGAAGTTACATTGTATTCAGATATGGAATTCATCATTCTTCTTGAAAATCCTGTTGCTAAGAGAAAAGATAAAGAAATGATCTTGAGTTATTTCCGGTGGTTTTCTACAATTTTTCACGTTGTTATAATCAATCTCGGAGAAACAATGATTCCTTCTGTTGCAATTCCAAGTTTAAATTGGTTTTATGACAAGGTCACACCAAATGGTGTTACATTCGATGGCATGATGCCACATGCAAGCAAAATTCCACTTGGAAGGCAACCAACTGAAAAGAAACCATGGAAAACTGAACTTATAAAAACAGTGGATGAAATGCTTGAACATTTGAAACCAGAGGAAATTCGAAACGAAGGTTATCACCTCGGGGACATGCTAAGTAAAACTAGTTATATTTCTGGTGATAAAAAAACTTTTGATGAATATCAGCATAAGTCGCATGCTGTTGTAACAAGTACCGATAAAGAAAGTCAATTTTCGAAGCTGCTTAAACAAATTGAAGAGGATTTGCAGAGTTTGAGCATTGATAATCAACATTTTTGTATATCAATGAATTTGCAAAGTTTCAACATCAAGAGAGTAATCTATCGAAGTGCAACAATTTTCGTGGCAGCGATCGGCAGAATTTATTTCATCAAAGAATCATCATGCTTTGATATAATCGATAAATTAGAAGAAGATAAAAGATGTAGTGAAATCGTGGCTCACAAACTTAGATTCATGGTGGCAATAGCTTGTGAGCTCAGGTTTAAAGTTTACCAATCAAAGGGAAGGCAGGATGACATTTTTATGGAAGGTTCTACTTATGAGAAAGTTGTTTCAGGTTTGGTTGAACTTATTGGGAAACGAAGCCTTTCAACATTTATGGTAACTACATACATGGTACATTGTATGTTAAAGAAGAAATTTACAGCGGGTGCTTCACTTGATCTTGATGTATTAGAAAATGGTTCATGGGTATTTGGTGCACAACTTTTTATGTTGTACCTATTTGGTTTAATGAATGACTTGAAGCTGGAAATTGCAAAACTCGCATCCACTATTCAACTCAGCGATGTTGGAATCGATAACTGTTTGATGGCGGTGGACAGATTAAGTGGGATGAAAGAATACCAGCTCGGGTTGGATTTGTGTTGGAAAATACTTCCTTTATGTGTAGATGTTCTTCAAATATTTCATACTAAATTTTATGAGCTACGATGCAACGTAGGATTGGGTCGCTATGATTCACGAGAAATTGAAGCTCAACTTGTTGAGTTGGATGAAGCTTGGACGATGGTTTCTGTAAAAGGCGAAACACCTGATAATAGGGGATGTTTTGTTGCACTGTATTATGCCCTTTTCTTACATCAGCTTGGCCGCTTCGCTCGCGCAGTTGATGTTTGGGAAAGATGTCTTTATTATTTTAAAAAATGGAAACAAACAGCAGATTTCCCATATGTAATGAAATACAACAAACCATCGTTGTTAATTTTATACTCGGATTCACTTCAAGCAGTTGGAAATTTCGACAAGTCAATTGAAGTGTTGCACACAGCTTTGAGAAAGTTAGAAGGAACAAACCGAAGTACAAAGATCCATATGGGCATTTATCTCAATCTCGGTCGTTGCTATTTTAGCATGAAGAAATATTTTAAATATTTTATTTGTTTTCTTGAATCTGCCAGAATAGCCAGTTATTTTGATATTAAACATCCCAATATAAGAAATAATATGCAAACAGCCTGCAAAACCTTACTCATCCAAGGTTACCACACTTCTCAATTGAATCTTGACTTTCCATTGGATCTCGATTGAAATTTGTTTTTTCGTATATGAACTTTCATATATGAGACATAATATTCAAAAAGTTTACGAACACTTACTCACCCAAGATTACCACAATCTTTAAGTGAATCTCGACTTTCCATTGGATCTCAATTAAAATATGTTTTAAATTGTCAATAAAACAGTGATATTGTGGTATCGACGCTCCCGGATAAATAATTGTTTCTCAGCGTGCTAAAACCATTAATTCATCATGTGTTTATTAATTTGTTGCTGTGTATTTAGTGTCATGTTACTCCGTTTATAAATATTTTTCTCCGTGCTCTAACACGCTACCATGTTTCGTTTCTTTATGTTAGTGTAATTTCCTTTAGAGTTGTAATGATTCTTCAATATCAGGGGAAATTGGTCTGCTCCATTCTTTCACCTTTAAAACACATATCCAGCTATATTATGTGTACTATAATGTAATGGTTGAACACTGTATAATAAATCGCTATATTCTATGTACGCTAATGTAATTGTTGAACACTGTATAATAAACCGCTATATTGTTATCTTGGTTACAAAATCTAATAAATCTTGGACTCCACCCGAAAGGTTACCAGTTGGGTTCTTAGAGTAGATGACAATAATATAAAAAAAGAAAAAAATCACTGGAAATTAAAAACGGCATTTGCTAAAAAATCCTATCACCCACTTTGTCGTTAATGTGGGTTAGTGATTGGTAAAGGATAGGATATTCATGTATATCCCCGTGAAATGGAAAACCAAGGGGGTTAACACACGGGCAATTGTCATATCACCTCGCGCCCACCGTCGGGTTACCGGTGCTATTGTGCTGTGTTGTGTATGACAGATTTTTTTAATTTGGTAGAACCCATTAATCTGACGATTGCCCGTGTGTTAACTAACCCCCCTTGGTTTTCACCATTCACAGGGATAAACATAAATATCCTATTCTAATGAGAACCTTCGGGAGTTAATGTAGATGTTCAGAATAATTATTATGATAACACATTCACACAGTATGACATCACAAAGAGGTTGATTTTGTTTTATTTCTGGCACGAATGAATGAAATTGCAACGAAAGGAAACGAAATGGAACACAATCATCCAACAACTAATCGTCTGTGACCTTCTTCACTCTGGTTTGTCTGGAACTGTGGGTTGGTTGTCACCCACACCCGGTTGTAGCAGATCCCGCAAACTGGGTAAGGTGGGGTCGGAGTACCCCACTAGAAGGGGCTTCCCCGATTTATCGAGCATCCTGTGTGTGGGGTGATGTTGTCATCATCAAACCTTGTACCACTACACATGATACAGTATCTGGTGGTACAAGGTACTTACCGGTTGGTTTTGTCACCACACGATACAGTATCTGGTGGTACAAGGTACTTACCGGTTGGTTTTGTCACCACACGATACAGTATCTGGTGGTACAAGGTACTTACCGGTTGGTTTTGTCACCACATGATACAGTATCTGGTGGTACAAGGTACTTACCGGTTGGTTTTGTCGCCACACGATACAGTATCTGGTGGTACAAGGTACTTACCGGTTGGTTTTGTCACCACACGATACAGTATCTGGTGGTACAAGGTACTTACCGGTTGGTTTTGTCACCACACGATACAGTATCTGGTGGTACAAGGTACTTACCGGTTGGTTTTGTCACCACACGATACAGTATCTGGTGATACAAGGTACTTACCGGTTGGTTTTGTCACCACACGATACAGTATCTGGTGATACAAGGTACTTACCGGTTGGTTTTGTCACCACACGATACAGTATCTGGTGATACAAGGTATTTACCGGTTGGTTTTGTCACCACATGATACAGTATCTAGTGGTACAATGTACTTACCGGTTGGTTTTGTCACCACATGATACAGTATCTGGTGGTACAAGGTTCTTACCGTTTGGTTTTGTCACCACATGATACAGTATCTGGTGGTACAAGGTACTTACCGGTTGGTTTTGTCACCACATGATACAGTATCTGGTGGTACAATGTACTTACCGGTTGGTTTTGTCACCACATGATACAGTATCTAGTGGTACAAGGTACTTACCGGTTGGTTTTGTCACCACATGATACAGTATCTGGTGGTACAAGGTACTTACCGGTTGGTTTTGTAACCACATGATACAGTATCTGGTGGTACAGGGTACTTACCGGTTGGTTTTGTCACCACATGATACAGTATCTAGTGGTACAAGGTACTTACCGGTTGGTTTTGTCACCACTTGATACAGTATCTAGTGGTACAAGGTTCTTACCGGTTGGTTTTGTCACCACACGATACAGTATCTGGTGGTACAAGGTACTTACCGGTAGGTTTTGTCACCACATGATACAGTATCTGGTGGTACAAGGTACTTACCGGTTGGTTTTGTCACCACATGATACAGTATCTGGTGGTACAAGGTACTTACCGGTTGGTTTTGTCACCACATAATACAGTATCTGGTGGTACAAGGTACTTACCGGTTGGTTTTGTCACCACATGATACAGTATTTGGTGGTACAAGGTACTTACCGGTTGGTTTTGTCACCACATAATACAGTATCTGGTGGTACAAGGTGCTTACCGGTTGGTTTTGTCACCACATGATACAGTATCTGGTGGTACAAGGTACTTACCGGTTGGTTTTGTCACCACATAATACAGTATCTAGTGGTACAAGGTACTTACCGGTTGGTTTTGTCGCCACATGATACAGTATCTAGTGGTACAAGGTACTTACCGGTTGGTTTTGTCACCACATGATACAGTATCTGGTGGTACAAGGTACTTACCGGTTGGTTTTGTCACCACATGATACAATATCTGGTGGTACAAGGTACTTACCGGTTGGTTTTGTCACCACATGATACAGTATCTGGTGGTACAAGGTACTTACCGATTGGTTTTGTCACCACATGATACAGTATCTGGTGGTACAAGGTACTTACCGGTTGGTTTTGTCACCACATGATACAGTATCTGTTGGTACAAGGTACTTACCGGTTGGTTTTGTCACCACATGATACAGTATCTGGTGGTACAAGGTACTTACCGGTTGGTTTTGTCACCACATGATACAGTATCTGTTGGTACAAGGTACTTACCGGTTGGTTTTGTCACCTTCCTTCCCTTGAGTCATGTCCAACACTCTACGTGCATCATCTGTATTAAATGCGCATTATTATCGCGGTGTGGGTTAGGTGGTTAACAGTTTATAACCAGACATAAGGTATTTAAATTTTTATCAGCGTGAATGGGAAAACCAAGGGGGAGGGGTGTAACAACACACGGGCAATCGTCAAAATAATTTGTGCTCACGGGTTAACAAAGCTATTACAGTGTGTTGTTTTTGATAGACACGTTCTTGGTAGAACCCATTAGTCCGCTGGGTTCGGGCAATGTCCGTAAAGTGCCTTGCCCAAGGACACAACCGACTAGCTAGCAAACAGTTTCGCATCTGCAACCTTACCATTGAAAGGCGACGAACTTAAGCGCCAGACTAACTGACTTTGACGGATTAATTTTTAAAGGGGAACTGAAGTCGATTTTAAGAATATCTTAATAAATGGAAAAAAATACGCTGATTTCAAAAATCAAATCAGTTTCTTCCAATATTTTTTGGTTAAAGAGTTATGAGCAAATATGTATTTTATTTTATGTTAGGGGATTTCCCGTATTACGTCACTGACGTTGTTGAGATTTCGTGGCTATATGCATTGTATACAATCATGTGCCAGTTTAGAGGTGAATTAGTAACAGAAGCGCCTGCAGGAGCGTTGTATTTTCGTTTTTATTATGGAGACTTAGCATAACACTTGTCATATAGCCTAACTGAACCAATGTACCCGCGTGACAGCTTACCTTAAGCGCGCTCATTCAGGCCTGCACGATTCCTGGACCTAAGCTGAATGCTGAGGTATACAGGTATCGTATTTAAATGACTTTAGAATAATAAGTCTTAGCAATTTATATCATAAATCATAGAAGTAAAGACAGAACAAGAAAACTAGAACAGGAGGCAGTAAACTGTAACTGCCAGCAATTTATAGAAATAAACCAGCCATCAATCAAAGATCAGACTATGCGGTGGGAACAGCCTATTTCTTTCATGATTGTTGCTTTTCAATATATAGCCATAATCTGCAACGTAGACTAGCAATGTTGTTATCAACCCCTAGGCTACAAACTGAGAGTGTGAGAGATTTGGTATACATATGCATAGAAGTTTTAACAAATTTCTTTTGTTTTCTTCATTTCTAGAGTAAATTTAAGTTAATGTTGTAACACTAAAATGGATGACAGTTTTCAGCATTCTGGCATGGATGAAAGAAGTTTTATTGTACACAATAAAACAACACAAATTTAGTCATGTGCGTTTGAACCAAGGAAAACGTCTGAAAGTATCTTTGAAGATGCAAGCCCCATAGAATAAAATGTTTATTTAGAAACATTACCTATTGACATGACTTGGTGCCGTTGCAAAAACTGTATTCTTATGGACACACCGCAAGAATGTTTATGCTGCATGAATGTACATGCATTTGTGCACAAAATAACGCTAGACTGGACTTGCATTACTAAAAGCCCTTATTTTTCAATTATCTGCTTGGATAAAGAAGTTCTTGAAGTTGCACTTGATGTACTGGGTTGATCACTATGTTTAAAATCATAATCAGAAAAATTAAAAATTGTTGGAACTGTATTTTTCACCAAGTGGTTTGTTTTCATCATCTTGGCTACTCCATTGGAGTCAAATACAATTTTACTATGATAATCCTTGTCACAAATATGTGCACTACACTACTGCGGTTATTTTTCCAGGTAGTTTAGAACGCTTGCATTGTTGTATCCATTGCTTCAACCGTTTTTTGTCGTTGTGAGGAAATCGATGGAAGAGCACAGATGGATTGGAATTTCGTGTGCTGTAATAGGAATTTGTACATCCTGGAGCAAAACAATATACTCCAATCACTCTTTCTTCCTTCTCAGTGGCTTAACTTTAGGCATTTTACAATATCTAATAAAAAGAACAAAATTAGAAATGTGGTATATTCTTATTAACTTATTTGGGTAGTTAAGTAAAGATCTATTATATATATTCTTCACTTACTTATCTGAGTGCTTGCTGTGTACTTATTGTCAGACTACACATCAGCTACTCAACTGTGGATTAACTGGTTTTTGCAATAAGTGGTATTCTCAACCAGTAGGCTAATGCTCAGTTTCAATAACAGCAGACATTAAATGCACCACATACACAACAGCAAAACATTATACAAACAGCCAAGGTAAACCATGAAAAAACAGCCAAGGTAAACCATGCTTTTCCCGCCGCATAGTCTAGCCTTTGCTTGATGGCTGGTTTATTTCTATAAATTGCTGGCAGTTACAGTTTAATGCATTCTGTTATAGTTTTCTTGTTCTGTTTTCACTTTTATTATTTATGCTATAAATTGCTAAGACTTATTATTCTAAAGTCATTTAAATACGAGACCTGTATACCTCAGCATTCAGCTTAGGTCCAGGACCGTGCAGGCCTTAATGACCGGGCTTAAAGTAAGCTGTCACCATGTACATTGGTTCAGTAAGGCTATATGACAAGTGTTATGCTAAGTCTCCATAATAAAAACGAAAATACAACGCTCCTGCAGGCGCTTCTGTTACTAATTCACCTCTAAACTGGCACATGATTGTATACAATGCATATAGGCACGAAATCTCAACAACGTCAGTGACGTAATACGGGAAATCCCCTAACATAAAATAAAATACATATTTGCTCATAACTCTTTAACCAAAAAATATTGGAAGAAACTGATTTGATTTTTGAAATCAGCGTATTTTTTCCATTTATTAAGATATTCTTAAAATCGACTTCAGTTCCCCTTTAACATTTCCGTCCAAATAGCTTGGTAGGTTAGTGCATCTCCTCCCAGCCCACAGGATAGTGGTTCGAAACCGTTTAAAAGGGTTTTTGGAAAAGGCAATTAGCTGACATCGCCTTAACGCACTGGTTGATTCTAGTCCATTTGAACACATATTTGTACACCGAGGTATTTATAAATTGCTGGCAGTTACAGTTTACTGCCTCCTGTTCTAGTTTTCTTGTTCTGTCTTTACTTCTATGATTTATGATGCAATAAAGTCATTTAAATACGAGACCTGTATACCTCAGCATTCAGCTTAGGTCCAGGACCGTGCAGGCCTTAATGACCGCGCTTAAAGTAAGCTGTCACCATGTACATTGGTTCAGTAAGGCTATATGACAAGTGTGGCGTTTAAAGACACCATTTTTCGTCTTCACAGAAACAGTACGCACCGCGCCATGTTTGTCGGCGTAAGTGTCCACTACACGACCGAGTGTCCATTTTGCTCGTGGCTGAGACTCGTCCACCAACAATACTATGTCTTCGTTCTGGATATTCGATCGCTTCTGCACCCACTTCTGTCGTTCTATCAGAGGAGGCAAAAAATCCGACAGCCAACGTTTCCAAAACACGTTGGCCAGGTGTTGTACATGCGCCCATCGACGACGAGCGTAGCAATCCTTATTGGCGAAAAGTCCGGGAGCTTGATTAGGTGAACCACGTAATATCAGTAAATGGTTCGGCGTCAGCACCTCGTCATTTCGAACATCTATGGTCACTGGAACAAGAGGTCTCGAATTAAGGATCGATTCTACTTCGACAAACAAGGTCTGAAGTGTTTCGTCAGTAAGAACGGTCTTCGGTGATTGTAGGGAAGACAGCACTCGGCGTACCGACCGTATAATTCTCTCCCATGCTCCGCCCATATGGCTAGCTGCAGGAGGGTTAAATGACCACGAAATTTCTTTCTGGCGTAAATGTTCCGCTATGTGCTGGTGGTTCCACTTCTTTATTGATGATCTAAGGATTTTCGCAGCACCAACAAAATTAGTGCCATTGTCACTGTAAATGTGTTCCGGTTTTCCTCTCCGTGCCAGTAAATCGTCGCAACGATCGTATCATAAAATGAATCTGTAGAAAGGTCACAAGCACGACCTCAACGATGCACGCGCGTCTCATCGTAAGGCACGTGAACAGGCAGCCGTATCTTTTTATCTGGCTACGTCCTTGTTTTACATAGTAAGAACTAAAATAATCGATTCCGACGCTACTGAACACAGGTTTGTCGGACTGCAGGCGACAAGCAGGCAGATCGGCCATCATTTGACTTGAAGGAGTTGTACGTCTTCTTTCACAGGGTAAACACCTTGTTAATACGCGTCGCACTGCGACTCCTATCTTCAGTATCCAGTAAGTCCTTCTCAGGGAAGAAATCGTGTGTCCAGATCCAGAGTGTCCGACAAGCTCGTGGTGTTCAGTGATTACCAGTTCTGTAATATTGGAATGACAGGGGAGTATTATAGGGTGTTTTATATCATAATCAACAGTCGCCCTCTCTATGCGTCCACCAACGCGAAAAAGGTTTTCTTTCATAAATGGGTTAAGTCTCAACAGAGCCCGCGTACACTCCTTCTTCTTCGCTTGTTGTCCTGTCATCAAACTTGCGATAATCGGTCCAAAGTGTTTACGTTGCTCGTACTTTATCAGTTGCAGCCCGGCAAATTTCATTTCTTCCACGGTAAGAGGCCCACTTGATACAGCCTACCATGACGAGTAGTAGTTAATTAATCTATCCGTTGTCGGTTCAGTTTCGTTCATTGCCGTTTGACCGGGAATTAACAAGTTCACACTGACATCTTGCCGCTTGACAGGTAAAAATTCCTCCGGTACTTCCGGGAGTGTAACGGGACACTTGGGCCACGTATCTTCTGTACTCCAGAGAAATTGAGGTCCATTAAGCCAACGTCCAGAAAGAGCATCTGGGTCAAGACCACGAGTAGCGTCGTCCGCCGGGTTCAATTGTGTCGGTACGTGTTTCCATCTCTTAATGTCGGTATGCCGTTCGATTTCAGCTATGCAGTTTGCCACGAATGTAGGGAACCTTTTCGTGGAGTTGAATAGCGTCTGAAGTACCGCTGTTGAATCGGTCCAGAAAGTTGATTGACAGTCACTTAACTTCAATTCTTCTTCTAGCAACCTGGTCATTTCTTACGGCAAGCACAGTGGCAGTCAGTTCTAATCGCGGGACGGACATGGTGCTGGTCGGTGCCACTCTTGCTTTTCCAAATAAAAAGGCACAATGCACATTACCGTTATCATCTGTACTTCGGAGATAAGACACCGCGCTGTAAGCTGCGGTTGAAGCATCTGCAAAATGGTGTAGTTCGGTAATAACTACGTTTCCAAACTCAGAAGGGCAAAAACAGCGACTAATTCTAACGTCTTCCAGCCCCGGAAGAACGTCAAGCCACGACTTCCACTCGTCTGCTTTACTTTGCAAAACCGGTTCGTCCCAATCGAGTCCGCGCTTGCAAAGTTTCTGCCACAGAAGTCTTACCTTTATTAGAACCGGTGCTGCAAACCCCAAAGGATCGTAAATGGAACTGACCACAGAGAGTATCCCTCTCTTGGTCACGGGGCTCTTCTTTTTAACGACGGTATATGTGAATTTATCACAGGATACCAACCATTGTACTCCGAGCACACGCTCATCCACACAATCGTCGATTTTCATCGTCTTAACATTCTTTGCTCTATCCTGTTCGGGAATCGAATCCAAGACCTCCTGGTTGTTGGTTAGCCATTTTGTGAGGCGAAACCCGGCTTGCGAAAGTAGGTCCCGCAGCTGTGCTCCGAGTCGTACTGCTTCGTTCACATCGCGAGCTGAGATCAAACAATCATCAACATAAAAGTTGTTGGTTACCACTTCCGAGACGACGTCGTCATAAAGGTGACCAAATTGGATGGCTGTTTGTCTCAAGCAAAACGCGGCACAGCTCGGTGGCGACGTTGCGCCGAATAAGTGCACCAACATCTCGTGCACTAATGGCTTTGACTTCAAATTACCGTCCTTCCACCAGAGAAAGCTCAGCGTCTTTCGGTCCTTGGGTTCCACCCTCACTTGGTGGAACATCGCTTCGACATCTGCTACCAAAGCGACTTGGTGTATGCGGAAACGCATTAGCACGCCCACAAGGCTATTCATGAGGTCTGGGCCTTGCAGTAAAACATCATTAAGCGCAAGCCCTTTGTGTTTCGCTGCGCAGTCGAACACTACCCGTACCTTACCAGGTTTCCGCGGGTGCATCACAGGATGGTGAGGTATAAACCATCTGTAGTTGAACGCATTCAGTTCGTTTGTGGTCACTTCACGAGCATAGACATTGTCAATGTAGGTTTGCATCGAGGCCATGTACTTTTTTCGTAAATCATCGTCCTTTTGAAGTCGTCGTTTCAAGCCTTCAATTCGTTTCTCCGCCATCGCGCGGTTGTCCGGTAAATCAGGTGCACCGGGCTTCCTCGGTAACGCTAACTGGAAATGACCGTCCACTTGGACGATGGACCTTTTCATCATATCGTGAGCCACACGATCTTCTCTTGATGTAGGATTCTCTAGAACGGCAGTCGCATCGCCATAGTCCATTTCCCATAGTCGGTTAATTTGTCTTGAAAGACGATCTGTAGTAATGGCAGCGAGATTATTGTAGATTGTAGTTGATCGGGGCGACACACACGACGGCCCCATCAATGACCATCCTAAAGGGGTTTTCCAGGCAACAGGTTCATCCTGTTTCCCCTTTAAAATGCGCTCTACACACAGAGCCTCTGGTACATCAATACCAATCAGTAGCGTGACTGTCCCACCAGACACACGCGGGAATTCCAATCCCTTTAAATGAGACATGTCATTTATCTTCTTTTCATCAGGTATCACATTCGGTTGAACTGGAATTCGATCTACGGATACCACGTTCCGTAGGTGGATTTCGGTATTGGCATCTAGCGAACATACAGTGAAATTTGTGATCATTCCATTGTAGAACGACTGATTACACAGTGTCGTCATCTGAATCTGTTTTCGAACGCCTGTTAACCCCAGGGCGTTCACCAAGGTCTGGCTGCAAAACGTGGCTGTAGAACCAGTATCGAGAAATGCGTAGGTGCATACTTCGCGACCTTGGAATCGAACCTTCACGGGTACTACGCACAGGTAGATATCTTGGGGTTCGAAGGCTTCGTCATTTTCCAGCTTCTCCGAGAGCATGGACGAACACGACAATCGTGTGCATTTAGCTCGGAGTCTCATTATTTGTCACCTTTTTGTCGTTGGTTATTCCGGCATGCAACATTGTATGGTGATAGGGGCTCCCGCATTCACCACATTCTTCCGTCGACGAGCAGTCTATCACACGGTGGCCGTGGCAGAGGCATCTGAAACACAGGCCTTTGTTCAATGCGTATTCGCGACGCTCGCAAGTACTCTTGGACCTAAATGTGTTACACTGGGGCAAGCTGTGTCTCTTAAAGCACAAAATGCACGTTTCACCTCGGGAATTCTGGAGCACGTGTGGTTTAGTCTCAGACACAGTGCTGCATGTTGCAACTCTCAGTTTCCTTCCACCTCTAGAACCCATCTTCACATTGTCGACACGGCGATAAAGGCTTTCACCGTACAGTGAATTCCATATGTTAGAGTGGCGCAAAACGAATGCCACATGATCTAAAAATCCAGCTTCTCGTTTATTTTCTTCAAAAACAATTACTGACCACTCTATCCACTTCGCTTGCAGATTGTCAGGTAACTTTTGAAGAATCGGTAGAAGACAATGCAAGGAATTAAAACCGGCGTATTCGCCAACGTCTGCCAGGGCACTTCGGCACCTTTGCAATAGTATGTTCAGTTTCAGTAGGCCACTCGGGGATCTCTTTCCCCGACTTCCGGCGCCTTCGATAGCAATTTTGCACATGCTGCTGAAATAATGTGGGGACGACCGTACAATTGCCACAACTGTTCTCGTGCCAGGTTGTAACCGCCAACCGGGTCTTTACTAAAGTGCGATAGCTGACGTCGCACATCGGGTTCGCATTGTTGTAGCAGGTAAGTCAATCTTGCCGGGTCCGACCTCACGTGAGCCATTACATGTGTCTCGAAGTTGCGAATAAATTCGTGATAATTAAGCGGGTCGCCGTTAAACTTCATTAATTCCGGACGGGGAGGGAGAGTTCTATCACCCCAATAGTGAATCTGTTCATATCGTTCGGGAGATACGGTTCTCTGAACACGGTTCTTTCCGTCGTAACGTGGAGACGCGCGTGCTTCAGGCTTGTACTCCTGTTGCGCCGGGTTCGGTTGCGATATACTTTCGAATCGATTACAATTTACCGATAATTTATCGAATGTAGAAAAAGGCACTGGCAGGACATTTTTAGAGGTTTCGTTTAGTATGCGAGTCGAAATATGCTTTCGGTTATCGGTAATGTTCGGGTTTCCTACCGTATCGGTTTGCTCGTGTGAACTGTTGGGCATGGTCAGCAGGTTGGGAGATTGTTCATTAGTACATTGTTTATTCCAAGCTCGTAACTCCAGTTCTGCCATCTCCGCATTCCGTCTAGATTCTCGTCGAGCTTCCTCGGCTTTCCGTATAGATTCTCGTCGAGCTTCCTCGGCTTTCCGTTCGGCCGCTTCTTGGGCCGCAGCAACCTTTTCCTTTTCTCGCTGGTCGACCTGTAAAACTTCTAGGCGAGCTTTCTGTGCTCGAACATAAGCTTCACGTCGTTTCACGCTCGACCGAGAACTGCGTAGTGAGCTTGCACTATCGCTGATGGTATACAACCTGTCAGGACTCTTTGGGGATATTGCCGATTTATCAGACAAGGCGTCATTTATTTGAAACCAATCGCCAATACGGGTATCAAATTCTACTTTGCATTGAACTATACCTTTTAGAGGTTGATGGCCTTTAGAGTTTAATTCTTCTGGTGTGAATGCTTCAGAGGCAAGGGAGAGAAGTCTTTGGTAAAGGTCATCTATTACCGATACCAACTTCTTCAGCTCGGAAGCGGATCCTGGATCAATCATCAAGCACTCTGCTAAAATGTATTTCTTGCGAAGGTTAGCTTCCACAACATCAAACTCTTTTAAATTGTCTAACGCCATGATCGTTTCAATATTGTTAGGTTCAGCAAACTGACCGAGAGTCAGTTGAAAACTTTAATGTAGATTCGTTTTTGTGGGCGACCTGCACTCCGCCCAGAATCTCACTAGTGCTGCGTTGATTACTATCAACGCGAATGTCTGTCGTTAATCGGCCAAAACGCGCACGATTCTTTTATGGTCTTTAATGGCGGTTTTCTATAAATAAAATAAATACAATCAAATTATTGTCAGTAAATCAGTGCTTAAAGAATAACATGAAAACTTACCAACTGATTAGCTTGCAGGTAAGTACAGTTAGGTTCGGTAGAAAATATCATTTAGGTTCAGTATAAACGTTTCGTTACTATAGCAAATTCAGTACTAACACAATAAAAAGAAGGAAATGAGGAATCGAGGCAATAAATAAAGGCGTGTTGTGACGTCACGACCTTGTGGGAATGACCGATCTATTATCAGGGGCAAACAAGGACGACGCACCAACAGCATCAAACGATGTGAAATTAAAGGGAACTATAGAGATGTTACATTACGAGAACTCGTTTATTGACGTTACCTTTGACATGGTTTAACGTCTGAATCATACATAACACACTGCAATAGCTCGGGTAACCGGACGGTGGGCGCAAGGTGATCTGATGATTACCTGTGTGTTAACCCGGTACGGATGATACGGATGGTTTCGATCCCGCTTCCCTTTAACCACAAAAACGACAAATATACTTTTCGGCTGCAGAGCGAGCTATACAGTTTAAAACGACAGTTTTAGTTCTAAAAAAAGGAAAAAAAGAATTGTCGTCATTGAAAAGAGGGCGATATTAAACAGATTCTGGTATCGGGTGTCGTCCTCACAAAGTAGAAAAAGGTCTCTTCGAGTATATCAAAATCGATGCCACACAGCTTTCACGAGCCAGATATGGTCACTTATAGAAATTAATTTAATTTGTTATACGCCATCTTATGCCCGTGGCTTTGAACGGTCATGTGGCCGATATGGTCATAGTAACAATCATTGGATCAAAACTAAGCTCGGTAAAAGTGTAGAAAAAAGCCCTTGGCTGTAGGGATATCCAAAGTTTTCAATTTCTTGTTAAAACGCCGAATGGGGATCGTCACTAAAGTCTCTTTTTTTCGGTGAAATTTCATTTCATTTTCACCTTGGAACACACTGTTCGGGTCACCCATTCCACTAAAGTCGTTTTACCCAACATTTTCTCTTAAGGCTTAAATTTAATAATTTTGATAAACGCTTATTCTATCTAAAAAATTCTACATTCAGTTTGTGCGCCAAGTCTGATTATATCCACATTTATTAATTGGTGGGATTATAGATGTGTTCTTTCTTTTGTTTGACATATTTTTCCAAATTCTATATATTATAAAAGGTTCTCTTGTTTGTTGTCACCGTGGAAACAAAAAATAAACTTTTGTATGGAATTGTTACCCGTAACAATTCGGGCAAACGTTCGTACAAGAAATCCGCGTTTTATTCCGTTCAGGGATAGAAATGCGCGCTTTATCAAGTGCCACATCATACTATACTGTCTGACAGTACAAACGGTCCTTTCTACCAAAGTTTTTTTTCTTTTTCCACTGGTCCACGCTTTCGGGCCACACCTTCTCCTAAATCCGACTCCCCCACTGTACTGGTCGCGCTTTACCGCACACTCTTCTTCAGGGCTCGTTTGGCCTTAATTAAATTTTGATTGCTTAATATTGTTTTTGCCTAGTTTTGACGGCAGCGTCTGCTATATTTATTAAATTACATCCTTTTTTTGAATGACGTGTTTAACGACTGTTCGTTTTGCCGTCTTTTTCCGTTCATGTGTCGTGATTATATTCGTTGGCAATTTTTAAAACTGGGACAAAAAATAAATAAACTAAACCAAACTACTTGAGATACATCCGTTATTTAACTTATCGAATGTGGAAGTGAAATAGTTTCAGGTTCAATCGAACATCAGTTCAGTGTTTTTATTCTATAACAAATGCTTTGTCTTCATAACAAACATTCTATTGTGATAGTAACGCTGAATTCTTACTCCGCAAACAAAAGTAACTCACGGTGCGCTCAAACAATCTAGGAAGGATCATTTTAAACCGACATCCATGTAAAATCAATATTTAAGCCCGCAGATGGGTGTAGGAATACGGAGTGGGAAATACTTCGTCATCCGCGCTTTAACATGGTCGAATATGAAAATATTTATTTTTTGAATATAAATTTGTGATTGTGGAAGTTAAATTGGTTTAGGTTTATCCGAACATCAACTTAGTGGTTTAACTCCGACCAATCTGGTGGTTTAATGCGACGCCTTTCAACCGAAAGGGTTCAGGTCGAAAACTGGTCGCTAGCTAGTCGGTTGTGTGTTTGGGCAAGTCACTTAACGGGCATTGCCTGTACCCATTAAATTAAAGGGTTCTACTAAATTAAATTAAAGAAACGTGTGAATCATACATAACACACAGTACAATAGCTTCGGTAACCCGACGGCGGGCGCGAGGTGATCTGACGATTACCCGTGTGTTAACCCCTTTGCGTTTTCCCATTCACAGGTATAAACATGAATACCCTAACTCTGCTTCGTGTTCACTATAATACATTAGGTTGGGATCGGGTTCGGTTACTGTTCGCCTTAATGAAATGACTGTAAGGAGCCGTTGCAGGCAGCTTGCCTATTGTGCTAGGTAAGCCAGTTACAACACCTGATGCGATCTGCGATTCCCTACGCGCTATCTCGACTCTCGGAGGTGCGCTAATTAATTGAGGTTTTCTGCGTAAATGTCCTCGACTTGACTACTCTGTGGGTTTGTCGATCAAAGCTTCAGTAGTTTGATAACATCAATTGTATTGAGCAATTGAGGCGATTAACTTAGTACCAATTACGAGTAAATCGTTAGATGTTGCAACGATATAGATTCCAGATAAAACTCTCAGTATCGACACATACAGGATATTTGTTAACGCGTTTGAGAAGCCTTCCTTCTAGACTAGAGCCAAAGTAAAATAAACTTATATAGATAAGATAATTCGACATCTGCGGTATTAGTAGTTCAGTGATGACGCAATGTTAGCGCAAATGTCGGCAGCGGCCATCATAAATCTTATGTAACATACGAGGTCGCTACAGGACCATAGAAATACGCTGAATCATGTATTAACAAAGGCTTTGTATTCGTCACAAAAAGTCTATTGTGTTGGTAACGGCGTCTGGTACTTTCTTCTTACTAAACAAACAAAAGCAGCTCACAGTGCGTCATTACAATCGACGGTGGAACTTTATTATCGAGTTGTTTCTCAGCCAGGAAGGTTAAAATGGAAGTTGATGAGATTGGTGAGATTGAGAAGAATCTGGTTCAGCAGTTAAAGTCATTATGTTATGAAAATGGGAAGGAAATTCATCCGATAAAATCAGTTCCAATATTTCTTGAGCTTGCCAAGGTTTATGAAACTAAAACTGGGAATAAAAAGACGAATTTTATTCGTAGTGCAGCTCTGCTTAACGCTGCTATTGTAAGGGAGCCAAACAACCTACAAGTCAAAAGGGAACTTCAAAGGTTTTGCTCCGATGTTCTGCAGCAAGCAAAATCTAAGAAAGTTGATGCTGATTTAGTAAAATATACAAAAAAAGTCCGAAATAAACTAAATAAAGCAAGAATAAAATTCGGAACACGTGTTAATGAACTAAAACAAATCTTGAATAATGTCAAAGGCGATAAACTGCTAGCGTTGGAAAAGAAGAAAGTCGCAGATGTTCGAAATCTACAAAACGAAGTTGCGATGAAGTATAGTGAACTGATGAAGTCCGTTTCTGATAGTTGCATTGAGATTATGGGAGAACCCCCGTGCAAATATTCTGTAGCAGCAATGGGTTCCTTAGCACGATCTGAGGTTACATTGTATTCAGATATAGAATTCATCATTCTTCTTGAAAATCCTGTTGCTAAGAGAAAAGATAAGGAAATAATCTTGAGGTATTTCAGGTGGTTTTCTACAATTTTTCACATCGTTATAATCAATCTCGGAGAAACCATGATTCCTTCTGTTGCAATTCCAAGTTTAAATTGGTTTTATGACAAGGTCACACCAAATGGTGTTACATTCGATGGCATGATGCCACATGCAAGCAAAATTCCACTTGGAAGGCAACCAACTGAAAATAAACCATGGAAAACTGAACTTATAAAAACAGTGGATGAAATGCTCGAACACTTGAAACCAGAGGAAAATCTGAAAGAAGGTTATCACCTCGGGGACATGCTAAGCAAAACTAGCTATATTTCTGGTGATAAAATAACTTTTGATGAATATCAGCAAAAGTCGTATGCTGCTGTAACAAGTAACGATAAAGAAAGTCAATTTTCGGAGCTTCTCAAACAAATTGATGAGGATTTGCAGAATTTAGACATTAATGATCAACAATTCAGTTTATATTTTTCTGATCAAAGTTTCAACATCAAGAGAGTGATCTATCGAAGTGCTACTATTTTCATTTCGGCGATCGGCCGAATTTATTCCATCAAAGAACCATCATGCTTTGATATCATCAATAAATTAGAAGAAGATAAAAGATGTAGTGGAATCGTGGCTCACAAACTTAGATTCATGGTGGCAATAGCTTGTGAGCTCAGGTTTAAAGTTTACCAATTACAGGGAAGACAGGATGACAATTTTATGGAAGGTTTTGGTTATAAGGAAGTTGTTTCAGGTTTGGTTGAACTTATTGGGAAACGAAGCCTTTTTAACATTTATGGTAACTACATCCATGGTTCAGACGTTGATCAACAAGAAAGTAAGAATGGGTGGTAGACTTGATTTCGCTTTAGTGGAAGGTGGTAGGTTGGAATTTAGTGAAAAACTTAACATGTTGTTCCGGCTTGGTTTCATAAATGACTTTAAGCTGGAAACTGCAAAACTCGGCTCCACTATTCACCCCAGCCATGCTGGGATCGAAAACTGTTTGTTTGCGGTGAATAGATTATGTGAGATAAAAGAATACCAGCTCGTGTTGGATCTGTGTCAGAAAATACTTCCTCTATGTGAAGATGTTCTTCAAGTATTTCGAATTAAAGTTAAGGAGCTACGATGCAACATAGGATTGGGTCGCCACGGTACACGAGAAGTTGAAGCTCAGCTTGTTGAGTTGGATAAACTGATGGTTTATGTTGAAGCGGCACCACCTGGTGATTCGTGGCGATGGTTTGTTGCAGAGGAATATGCTAATTGCTTAGATCAGCTTGGTCGCTTCCCTCGCGCAGTTTATGTTTGGGAAAGATGTCTACATTATCATGAACTATGGGAACAAACACGTGATGCCAAACATGGGACGAAATACAACAAACCCTCGTTGTTATCACTATACTCACTTTCACTTCTAACAGTTGGAAATTACGACAAGTCAAATGAAGTGTTGCACAAAGCTTTGGGAAGCTTAAAAGAAACCAACCGAAGTACATTGTTCCATAAGTTTATTTGTGCCAATCTCGGTTGTTGCTATCTTGGCATGAAGAAATATTTCAATTCTTTTATTTATTACCTTGAATCTGCCAGAATCGCCAGTTCTTTCGGTATGAAACATCCCAATAAAGAAAATAATAGTCAAATAGCCTACGAACACTTACTCACCCAAGATTACCACAATCTTCAATTGAATCTCGACTTTGCATTGGATTTCGATTGAAATTTGTGTCAAAATATTAGTAAAACAGTTGTGGTATAGACGCTTCCACATAAATAATTGTTTCGCTATGTGTGATAACTATTAATTCTCCATGTGTTTATTAATATGTTGCTGTGTATTTAGTGTCATGTTACTCAGTTAATAAATATTTTTCTGCGTGCTCTAACACGCTACCATGTTTTGTGTCCTTATACCTTAGTGTAATTTCCTTTAGAACTGTAGTGAATCTTCAATATCATAGGAACGGTAACTTTTATTGGTCTGCTCTATTCTTTCACCTTTAAAACACATATCCAGCTATATCATGTGTACTATAATGTAATGGTTAAACGCTGTATAACAAACCGGTATGTTGTTCTTGGTTACAAAATCTAATAAACCTTTTACTCCGCACCCGAAAGGTTGCGGAATCAAAAGGTTTTCCAGTTGGGTTCTTAGAGTAGATGACAA
The DNA here is from genome assembly GCA_000149265.1 of Ciona savignyi. NCBI lineage: Eukaryota > Metazoa > Chordata > Ascidiacea > Phlebobranchia > Cionidae > Ciona > Ciona savignyi. The sequence goes on along the minus strand of CH000599.1, from coordinate 264,392 downwards.
TTATCAAATAAGATGACAATTATAAAAAAAAGAAAAATAATCACTGGAAATTAAAAACGGCATTTGTTAAAAAAATTACCTCTTCACCACATTTTCGTTAATGTGGGTTAGTGATTGGTAAAGGATATGATGTTCATGTTTATCCCTGTGCATGGGAAACCCAAGGTGGTTAACACACGGGCAATCGTCAGATCA
>CH000599.1:239980-259764 GCA_000149265.1 Ciona savignyi | reverse complement strand
TCTTTTTTTTTTCCCTTACTGGCGTCGCATGCCAACAAATGCTGCTTACGTACGTATACGTGCCATTTCCCATGATTTGGGCATCCCAGTAGCCACAAGACTGCCCACCGGAGGCGCTACTGTGTACCCACCTATCATCATCAATCGGCTATTGTGAGGTAACAATGCTTAATTGTTGTTATTTACTAGAATGCTCCCATTATGTACTAGACACTTCTGTTAAGCTGCTTGTTGAAAATATTTCTTTTATACAGTTATTACATAGTGAGCTCAAAAATAAAGATTTCCATGCGCGAATTTCTTACATGACCCACGACCACACGCTTCTAAATCATGATGATCATTTTATGCGGCTGGCTTTTAACTTTAAAAAAATCACACTTTAAAACTGTACATAAGTCTAAATTTCATAAGCGTGAAACCCACAGATTTTTATAAATATTTTTTCTAACGCACTTTTCTATTACAAATTTTTATAAACATTTTTTTCAAATCACAACTTTCACAGATTTTATAACTATTTTTGTATATATTTTATAAATATATTTTTTGCACCACTCGACAAATTTTTGCTTTTCCCGGCCGGTTTAGACATCCGTTTTTACAATATAACTATTTATTTAAGTCGCGGAGGTGCGCTGAGGGTGCTTTGTATCGTCTTCCCACTCACATATTGTACCATTGTTAACTTTGTATATTTCCCTTTAAAATAGTACCCGTAGGTCCCCACCCTCCGTACACGACTGACGACATGAACCCGTCCTCTTCCGCCCCGCTGTTAAGCATCGGTGACGGTCCGGCCATCGTGCGGACGGCTTTATAGCTAGCTACTCAGTTTAAATTCCACCGTTTGTCCCATTTTCCTATAAATTTATATCGTCACACACATTTGTTTACATTTTTTTTAAAAGTTTTAAAATAGTTCATATCAGGGTGTGTGACGTGGGAGGGCGTGCCACCCTGTAGTCCAGTGGAAGCATATCTGATAAACAACACGCTACTTAATATCCTAATATATATGAGAACTCGGAAGCCCTCTAAGGGCCGAAAGTTACCACACTGGAAGTGCTGGCAAATTTTATCGTATCGTTTTAAACCGCTGTGGTGTTGCGTGGTTGATGCGAATAAAAGTACTTAAAATTGCATGAATAATTGTTTCGCTGCGTGTTATAACTATTAATTTACCATGTATTTAATAGTTGTGAATTTAGTGTCATGTTACTCAGTTTATAAATCTTCGCCTGTGTGGTCTATGTAACATCCTACTATACCATGTGTTTAACATCTGTTTTCTGTCCAGAAAGTGTAATTTACTTCAGAACTGTAGTGAATTCTTCAATATCAGAGAACGGCAACTTTTATTGGTCTAATCTATTCTTTCACCTATACAACACACACATATTCAGCTATGTTCTAATACTCTAATATAATTGCTGAACGCTGTATACTAAACCGCTTTATTGGTGTCTTGGTTAGAGCATATTACAAATCTTGCATCCGTTTGCCAAAAATCCCCTGTTGTCGTTAATGTAGGTTACTGATTGTTCCATTAAAGATTAATATTTTTCTGGAAAACGTAAAAAACGAATTGGTTTAACTAATTAATTCAAATATTTATTATGATGGATTATCGCACCTGATGAATGAAATAAAGATGGATGACGTCACGAATATTTTACAACGGTGGATAAATGCAATCTGTTACGCTGACATAATGTTTAATTTCTGTGATGGAAAAGTGCTTTTAATTACGACTTAAAGCTAAATTAATAATCAAAACCAACAAAATTAATTTATTAGAAAGTTGAAAATAAAAAAATGAGATCTTGTAGTCGTGCGTTATTTGAAAAAACCTTCTTACGGTGAGCTATCAAAGGTCATAAAAAGCTTTGAAGATAAACATGAATATCCTATGCTATCCACACGACTGTACATTGGCAGACAAATTGTATATCAGCCGTCAAACCTGTGTTACTACAGCGTCGTGTATATTTAATTGTTTAATTTGTTTGTCTTTCAAAAAGTTGTTCCAACTCTATTGAGCAATTGTCTCAGAACATTTAAAGGGGAACTGAAGTCAATTTTAAGAATATCTTAATACATGAAAAAAATACGCTGATTTCAAAAATCAAATCAGTTTCTTCCAATATTTTTTTGTTAAAAAGTTATGAGCAGATATGTATTTCATTTTATGTTAGGGGATTTCCCGTATTACGTCATTGACGTTGTTGAGATTTGGTGCCTATATGCGTTGTATACAATCATGTGCCAGTTTCAAGGTAAATTAGTAACAGAAGCGCCTTCAGGAGCGTGATATTTTCGTTTTTTTTATGAAGACTTAGCATAACACTTGTCATATAGCCTAACTGAACCAATGTACGCGCGTGACAGCTTACCTTAGCCGGTTATTAAGGCCTGCACGGTCCTGGACCTAAGCTGAATGCTGAGATATACAGGTCTCGTATTTAAATGACTTTAGAACAATAAGTCTTAGCAATTTATATCATAAAAGTGAAGACAGAACAAAAAAACTAGAACAGGAGGCAGTAAACTGTAACTGTCAGCAATTTATAGAAATAAACCAGCCATCAATCAAAGATCAGACTATGCGGTGGGAACAGCATATTTCTTTTATAATTGTTGCTTTTCAATATATAGCCATGATCTGTAACGTAGACTAGCAATGATATTTATTATCAACCCTTAGGCTACAAACTAAGAAATTTGGTATACATATACATAGGAGTTTTAACAAATTACTTTTGTTTTATTGATTTCTAGAGTAAATTTAAGTTAATGTTGTATTTCTGAAATGGATGACAGTTTAAAGCATCCTGGCATGGATGAATGAAGTTTAAAACAACACAAATTCAAAGTTGTAACAGGCAGTGTAAATAGACAATCAATTTAACGCCTTCAATAGCATTAAAATCATCACTGTTGGATGATTCGCTTGACTTTGATGATGAAGACTGTGATGATGGTACATATTCACTTATTTTGCTCACATTTAACTCAGTATGAGAGCTACTCCCCACTGAAAATGCAATTTCATCACTAAATGACACCAGAGATCATGTGGTACTTATTTCTACAGAACTGGTTTCTTCCATCTCAGATTCTTCAGCTTCCTACAAATGAATTATTTAAATATCAATTTCAACACTGCATAGGTGTAGGTGGAATAGTTGGTCTCAACAAAGACTCTATGATAAGGTATTTTTCCTTAGCCTGAATTAAAATAAATTTTTGAAAAACGGCACAATTGTGGCTGCATGACAAAAAATTGTAAATAGCACATACCTACATTTGACAAAAACTCTCTTTTTATACCATTTTTTTCTGTACGAAATTCGGCTTGATGTACTGGGTTGATTACTATGTTTAAAATCATAATCAGAAAAATTAAAAATTGTTGGAACTGCATTTTTCACCAAGCAGTTTGTTTTCATCATCTTGGCCACTCCATTGGAGTCAAATACAATTTTACTATGATAATTCTTGTCAAAAAATGTGCTCTACACACTGCGGTTCTTTTTCCAGGTAGTTTAGAACGCTTGCATTGTTGTATCCATTGCTTCATCTGTTTTTTTGTCGCTGTGAGGAAATCGATGGAAGTGCACAGGTGGATTGGAATTTTGTGTGCTGTAATAGAAATTTGTACATCCCGGAGCAAAACAATATGCTCTAATCACTCTTCTTTCCTTCTCAATGGCTTCGTTTACTTTGTAAACTTTAGGCATTTTACAACATCTAATAAAAAGAACTGAATTGGAAAAGTGGTATATTCTTATTAACTTATTTGGGTAGTTAAGTAGAGGTTTATTATATATATTCTTCACTTACATATCTAAGTGCTTGTTGTGTAGTTATTGTCGGACTACACATCGGCTATTGTGGATTAACTGGTTTATGCAATAAGTGGTATTCTTAACCAGTAGGCTAATGCACAGTTTTAATAACAGCAGACATTAAATGCACCACATACACAGCAGCAAAACATTATACAAACAGCCAAGGTAAACCATGAAAGAAATAGGCTGTTCCCAACGCATAGTCTAGCCTTTACTTGATGGCTGGTTTATTTCTATAAATTGCTGGCAGTTACAGTTTAATGTATTCTGTTCTAGTTTTTTTTTGTTCTGTCTTCACTTTATGATATAAATTGCTAAGACTTATTATTCTAAAGTCATTTAAATACGAGAAATGTATACCTGAGCATTCAGCTTAGGTCCAGGACCGTGCAGGCCTGAATGACCGGTTAAGGTAAGCTGTCACGCGCGTACATTGGTTCAGTTAGGCCATATGACAAGTGTTATGCTAAGTCTCCATAAAAAAACAAAAATATCACGCTCCTGCAGGCGCTTCTGTTACTAATTCACCTCTAAACTGACACATGATTGTGTACAATGCATATAGGCACGAAATCTCAACAACGTCAATGACGTAATACGGGAAATCCCCTAACATAAAATGAAATACATATCTGCTCATAACTTTTTAACAAAAAAATATTGGAAGAAACTGATTTGATTTTTAAAATCAGCGTATTTTTTCCATTTATTAAGATATTCTTCAAATTGACTTCAGTTCCCCTTTAAATTGTCTTACCTGTCGGCTACACCAGTGTTCCGCAACCAGTGTGACGCGTCACGCTACTGTGCCGTAGGACAATGTTAGGTGTGGGAAATTATTAATATTATTTTAAACACCGTCTTTACAAAATAAAAAGTAGTATAGTTTTTGTCAACTAAATATTACGGCTATCAGCCACTTCGGTAGTATATTAACGAATGTAGCCTAAATAGCTTGTCAAAAGACCTCCCAATGAACAATTTTAACTGCAATGTTCCGTCAAATTAAGTTTCTAAATGTGGCTTTGGTGAAAATAGGCTGCGTAGCACTGGGCTATATGCAAGTGTTCCACAGACACCAATGCATGGTACAAACATTCCTTGAACACCATTAAAACACAGAACCCACTAATTTAAGCACCTTGCCCAAGAGCACAAGCTAGCTACTAGTGTATGGTTAAGTCTTTTGCTATATATGATATTCATGTTTATCCCCGAGAATAAAAAATCAAAGGGGTTAACACATGGCCAATCGTCAGATCACCTCGTGCCAATGGTCGGGTTACCGGTCATTCAATCAATCCGCTGTGTTTGCTGATGATGTTCATAGAAATATCATATATGCAATAATACTAATCGAATGGATCGGTTTCATATTATTGTCAGCCCCACCATTAGGATCTACAGATGACTGTTCACGTTTATATTGGTTTATCTTACAGTAACAATTATGTTATATCGGTTTATTAAGATTTTAAGGGTTGACAAACTATCTATGTTTTAGCTGGAACTTTCTGACAACCACGTCATCACTTAAGGACAAACACTCGTCACTTAAGGACAGGTACTATTGCAATGAGGGTTGCTGGAACATTCTGCGCACATCCTTTCAATTACTTGAACGCTTTATTATAATGTTTGTGGTTTAACATAATCGCGCAGTCTACACAACTGGTAACTTGTGGCCGGGTGGCTTGCAAAGCACTGATTATAGCAGATGGATCTGTTTTTGAAAGTTTCGATATTTCTCTACTATTGTACGCTTCTTGCAGGTACGTCATATCTTATATTTGTTATTAGTTTGGTTTATTTTTTGTTTTCACTGTGAAAAGATGAAACGGGACCATTGATAAAAAATTGTAAAACGCAAAAAAGGCAAAACGACAGGTATTAGAACCAGTCTAAAAGAGCACTAAATGATTAAATTTCGGTATAATTTGACTATTTAGATTTGTCATGAAAATTAAGTTTCGCAATAAAAACACGTAACTTATCCAATAAATCATTCGATGTTTGAAGTTATTGTTGTAAATACAAAACATATATTTCTGGGTTGGTGTTTGACCCGGTATGCTTGAGCATTCGTGATCTGTTTGTTTGTTTGTCGTCGTCGCTACAATGAGCGTCGCTGTCCTGACTTTAACCGATTATATTATTCGATTGTAGCGTAAATTGAATACGAAAATGCCATGTCAAGGTAACTTTAGTTTCATGAGAAAACGCCGCAAAACCGTTTGTCCGTCCCGTTGGTCTAACGACTAACGGTTAAGTTCGTCGCCTTTCAATCGAAAGGTTGCAGGTGCGAAACTGTTCGCTAGCTAGTCGGTTGTGTCCTTGGGCAAGACACTTTACGGTCATTGCCTGAACCCAGCGGATTAATGGGTTCTACCAAATTGAAGGAACGTGTCTATCATACAAAACACACTGCAATAGCTCCGGCAACCCGACGATGGCCGCGAGGTGATATGACGATTGCCCGTGTGTTAACCCCTTGGTTTTCCCACCCTCGGGGATAAACATGAAAATCCTCTTCAATGAAGTTAAGCTTGAATTACTCGTTGTTGGACAGATGGTTCATTCGTTGGTACCTCTTTCGTGGTGTCTTCATCATTTAAGCGCACCACCTACCAAACCATTGTATACCAACTCTGTCTCCCATCCGCCCCACTACACGTCGAAGTTGAAGTCACGCCAACCAACCCAAGCTTGAAACATACCTTCAATACAACTGTGGTTCAAATCTACAAAACCTCGTTTTTGATCAAGCTGGAAAGAGTGGACAAGGACGGTGGCTGGACTGATGTGCAACTCAACGTTACATGGAGAGCATTCACAGAAACAGGTGACGCATCTTATTGCTTCGTCATTAGTTTCACAAAATATGATGCTATCGATTGGTCTGCTAGTTTAGTGCGCCGCCTTTCAACCGAAGGGTTGCAGGTTTGAAACTGGTCGCTTGCTAGTCGGTTGTATCCTTGGGCAAGGCACTTAATGGACATTGCCTGAACCCTGTGGATTATAGCATTCTACCAAATTATAAGAAGGTAGTAATCATATACAACACACTGCAATAGCGCCGGTAACCCGACGGTAGGCGCGAGGTAATCTGACATTTGCCCGTGTGTTAACTTCATTGGTTTTACAATTCATGGGTATAAACATGAATGTCCTATCGATACAATACTTTATATGACGGATATATGACCCGAAGTGATATTGTGTCATTGCATTCGCGTAGTATTTACGAAACACACTACTTCATATCCTTTGAAACTATTTTTTCTAAAGTTAAATTGAGAAATACAAGCAATGTGCGACGTCACATATGCACCAGACCTGTCACATGAGGCGCTATATTTACCGCTTAAGACTATTTTATACAAAAGCTAAATATTCTAATGCAACTATTGACAGAATGCAAGATTGGACTTCACTTTGACACAAAATGCTACGAAGAAGTGACCAACAATAAACGAACTTACACAGATGCGAGGACAGATTGCCAGTCACGTGGTGGAATTCTTGCTGCTGTTAAAACCCAGCTCATCTCTGACTTTCTACGAAACCAGGTTCGTGAACCTGTCACGTGGTAATCTGTCCCTGTAACGTGGTAATCTGTCACGTGGTAATCTGTCCCTGTGACGTGTTTAGTTGTCACGTGGTAATATGTAATATGAGCTAATCTCTGACCTGTTAATGTGTGCCTGTGACGTGATTAGTTGTTCTGTCATAGTAAGGTGCACTTGTGTACGATGGTGCACATCTTGCGATTTCGTTTTAATTCAACGTTTGTACGTCATAAAGAATACGTCACATCTGCCCTACTATATGCGAAATATCAACAGTTCGGTGACGTGATAACATCGATAAAACATTTCTACAATCAAATTGATTAATTAGCGGGGGTATAACCAGATCTGGCCGTTAAACCTAACGCATAATTAACTCAAGAAAGCAATTTTTAACCAAATTATGTCAGGTACTTACCCTCGACGATGAATATTGGTTTGGATTGGACGACATTAAATCGGAAGGGACGTTTGTGTTCAGGTGATTATGTTGTTTTATCATATTATACTAACCGAGGAGTGTAACACGCGGCGTTACCACACGGGCATTCATACCCCGTGTCCAACGTCGGGTTACCAGAGGTTCTGTAGTGGTGTATATTTAAGCCAAGGACACAGCCGACTAACCCGGGATGGGTTTCGAACCTGCAACCTTTTGAACCGTATGGATTTCGTACAAACCCCAAGACTGAATATGTAACCAGGGAACCCTATCGTTTCCTCATGCTGAAACATTTGTTCGATTAGCGTGGTGAGTTAGTGCGTCGCCATTTAGCCAAAGAGTTGCTGATTCTGAACTGGTCAACCAGATAATCGGTTGTGTCAGTGGGCAAGCCACTTACCAGAAATTACAATGAATCTAATAACCCGACGGTGGGCGCAAGTTGATCTGACGATTGCCTGTGTGTTAACCTCCTTGGTTTTCCCATTTCTGGTGATAAACGTGAATATCATATTCTGTCTGTCCTATATATTGCAGCGATGGTACTTTGCTCAAGAATAACACATTCAAGAACTGGAAATCAGACGAACCGAACAACGACTCGGGCAACGAGCATTGTGTGCATGTCAAGCTTATAACTTATTCTCGTAAGTGGAACGACAACGTTTGCTCTAAGACAAAATACTACATCTGCCAATTCAATGAAATATTCGTCTAAACTTAGGATATAGGATAGAATTTTACCAAGTGGGTTAACACTTTGGCAATCGTCAGATCACCTCGCGAGTTATTGGAGCTATTGCAGTGTCTTGTGTATGATTTAGAGTTTAGACGTTCCTTGAATTTAGTAGTACCTATCAATCTCCTAGGTTTAAGCAATATCCGTTTTGTGGCTTGCCCAAAGACTCAGCCGACTAGCTAGCGACAAGTTTCGTACCTATAACCCTTCATCTGACAAACGACGCACTTACCCACTAGACTAATCTGACGTACAAACTTGCTTTTGTTCTGTATTCTTAACTACTTTCCTTGCATTGAAATAATGTTGTGATTCCTGTACAGTTGTAATAATCATCGTTTAATTATTTCACAATTACTGTTGACCATGAAATTTGTATCTGAAAGTTTCGCTTGCATTAAAAACCAGGGATTCATTTGTGATTGCATTTTGTAAATAAAACCACTGGAAATAAAACAAGAAAGATGGACACCTGCTGTTCCTTGTACAACCATGCAGACCACGTTGAAGAGGAATTTACAAAATGTTTTTCAACATTATACTAGAGAGTTTCAGAGTTTAACCACCATTTTTAAAGCACCATTTATATGCTATGTTTTTATGCAAGCAGGTTCCCTAGCCACATTTGGTGTGTTTTATATATCAAGTATGCGTAGTTTGTTTCTGCAAGCATAAACGCAATGGTCCCTGAGCTAACAATCCGATCTTGTTATCCATGTTCATTACACAATATATGTTATTGTCAGATATGTGCACGTCAGGTCTATATTATCCAACATTCCAGAAGGTTTTAACCGGACTGTCATAGTTTTGTTTCTGCTAGCATAAACGCATGGGTTCAATAGTTATCAAACCAGACTTCTTTTCCATATGTGATTAAACAATTTATTCGTGTAAGATTTAAAAACATTTTACCATAAATGTTTTATATTAAAGCCTCTTGTCAAGCGCTGTAGTGTAATAAAGCTAAATTTCCAAAACAGTCCAATTTAGTTTTTATTGCTTCGGGGAATTCCTTTCGGTTTAGTACATAAATATCTGTTTTTACATATCTGAGTCAAGTTATCTAACAAATTTTAAAGTTTCAATCCGTATTGACGACTCCTTGTTGGAGATGTCGGGGTGACATATGATGCCTGTCACAATCGTGATTTACGAACAAAATATAATTTTTAGGCTACTTTCCAAGGAATTTTATTTATTTTTTCTCATTTGTACAGTGGCGGCTACCGCACTAACTTTTAACCAAATCTGAATAAAATTGGAGAAGCCGTTTAGGCAATATGCTCAAACAATAACAAATAAATTAGAAAAAAATACCGTTTTGGTTTTGTACATCCCATGAGAATTCCTTTGAATCGATCATGTTTCCTTTGTCGCTGTGCTGCTGTTCCACCAATTTAGACATTTGAGATGGACTTATCTCTTTCGTTTTTAATTCTTCGGTTTCCGTTATGGCCAATCGTGCGTTAGTGTCGATTGCATATACCATATAGAATCGATGCAAAATTATTGAATTACTTCCTGGTGCCTAGCTTCCAACAATCGCCCAGCCTAGAGCCGATTTTTGACTATTACAATAGGGTGTAGGGTCCAACAAACGTGGAAAAAGGTCAAGTGTGTACGCTTGCACATTTTACATGTATAATCAGCGCCGACGTCGTTGTTAAGTTACTGTTACAGCAGCACGCAGTTAAGTTGACGCGCTCTTCCCAATTTCTTTATTTGGTATTCAGCGGTAACTATAATACAAAAGAAAAAAATATGTTACAAAATAATAGCTTTACAATTGCGCGTCCGTTACTTCTTTAACTATTCACTCCTTATAGCATCAACTAAAGAATACGCTGCCTCCTCGCAGCCGCCGAACTCGAAAAGTCAATACAAATCCAACAACGTGAAGGACAAATCATAAAAGTATAAATGTAACCAAAATAGATTAACCATAAACAATCAATGAACCAAAAAGTTACTGCAGCGGTGCATTATGACATAGAACAGTTTCGGTAATTTACTGCAAATTGTTATAATGAAGAAATATACTGCAATTTCTGGATTCTAAGGCACCATAGAGTAGTATAAAAAGGCAGGAGATATTAGAAAAGTGTACATACTGCAGGTAAATCTATGTACATAGGTAAACATACAGCAGTTTGTGTAATGTACACAACCTTTCGATATGTCAAGCATATCGTGGGTTCGAAAAGCCCAGTAAGAAATTCGAAACCCGGCTTGTTAAAAGAACTTGTAATTTCAAATCGGTGTGCATTGTTAAAATGTTAATATTCCCCACACAGGCGGGGTTATCTGTGTCACAGTGGTTGATAGACTAGTCAGGGACAACATTACCGGGGTCCAAGGTTCGGGCATCGGTTGTCAAATGAAGGATTGGGAGATGCTTCCACAGACCATATGTTCAAAGTACATCATGGAAAGTATGTGATGCTTAAAATTATCAACACGTAGTTCTTAGAGATTTTCATGTAGTAGTAATTTACATCCGACGCATTAAAAAACAATAGTCACATGTAATTTACATTGATGCACTTATATTATTTATTATCCATATTAAGGACCTAGAATCCGGTGGGTGTTCGTTAAGTACCTTGCCCAACGACACAGCTGATTAGCTTCAGACCAGTTTCGAAGCTACCACCCTTCAGTTGAAAGTCTAAATCCACCAGACTAAACTATCGGACCATGGACATGAAATGTCACAAAAAGGCATACATTGGCAACAATGGCATTGTAATGTCATAAATGCATTGGCAACAATTACATTGTAATGTCATAAATGCTTTGGCAACAATGGCATTGTAATGTCATAAATGCATTGGCAACAATGGCATTGTAATGTCATAAATGCATTGGCAACAATGGCATTGTAATGTCATAAATGCATTGGCAACAATGGCATTGTAATGTCATAAATGCATTGACAACAATGGCATTGTAATGTCATAAATGCATTGGCAACAATAGCATTGTAATGTCATAAATGCATTGGCAACAATGGCATTGTAATGTCATAAATGCATTGACATTAACAACCAACACTTAAATTCTGAGCAGCACAAACCAAACCAACAAAATACTTTTCGATTCCAGATGTATTCTCTACAAGATATATTTCAGCAGAATGCGATATACATTCCCATTATCGGACATAGCAACGTCGAAATGAAAAATATCCAACATATTTTTATTCTCGTCCTCATAATAAACCTCACTGTCCTTCACTTTGTATGTCGGGTATGTTCCCTTTTCACCCGTACGAGAGTTAACACCACGGTAAAGCCCGTTCCATAGGTTTGAATCGGTGTACACAATATCTCCTTGCTTCAGTTCGATATCGCCAGTGCTGACGTCACCAGAATGTGGTAGCATTGTGACGTGGATTTTGTTCGGGTAATTCACCTCCCCGTAGTCGATATCGAGGGACGCTATGTCGTCATAATCACCATTCATTTCGTGTTGATGCAATTCGTATGCGAGTGTAACCACCTAAAGGAAAAATATTTTTAACTAAATTGTTATAAAAACACATAGGGACGTTATAAAAGGAAAAACCGTTAAATTATATCTTATCTGTTACGGGCGTGTGGGCGAATGGTTAACCCAATCGATACATATACCAAATTGTATAAAAAGGGTGTAAGCAAAGAGCTCATCATGGATTCGAAACAGAGCAAACCTTAACAGTTACCTCGTACCTGTCTTAGAGATACAGGAGCTAATATTACGTGATATTCTTGGGTGAAATATTTAACTTTGTCCCCGTCTATCTAGGGAGAGGACAGTAATCACCCAAATCGGGTTGTCGAAGTTATTGTGGTTTAATGTATATGATGGAGGCATTAACAGACTGACATATTAGTCTAGTGTTTTAGTGCGTCGCCTTTCAGACGAAGAGTTGTAGGTACGAAGCTGGTCGCTAGCTAGTCGGTTGTGTGATTGTGTTCAGCACTTGACGACATTGCCCGAACCCATCGAATAAATGGATTCTAGACTAAATTGAAGGATGTAAATCATACATAACCCACTGAACTCAAGGGTATAAACATAATTTCCCTATCTTCTGTTTGGGTCCTAATCATTAAAATTTAAGTTGCCATCTCAATTAAACTGTTAAGTACAGCTTTCTGCTGTTTAGTATCTTTCGACTGAGGCTCAAACGTACTTCGTATAAACCAACATGTCGATTAATGTATACAACATTTAAGGTGGCGTGCAGAAACCAGACTTAAGTTTGAGGCTGGATTAAAAGAGAGTCCTTAAAACAGATTTAGGCAAATCGCTGATCTCGGTGAAGGCTAATCTCGAATTAGCGGAGCGGAAATTTTAAGTGGGGTTTCCACACGTCTTTAGCGGTAATCCACTATCATTGCCATTCAATATGAAGTAATTCACGTACCGATGAAGTAAATGTTCCAACAATGAAATCACATTTTGCCAACACCATCTCATCTATGACTACTTCTCTCATTCCTATTAATGTAGCACGACTTCCCATGCTATGAGCTGTAGAAGAAAACTCCCTTTTCCGAAGGAATGTATATCCCGGGTAGCTGTGGACCAAGAAAGTCGGGTTTAATAGTTTTATGTGGGAGTGGATAACGCAAGTCGAACAGTTGAGTTACCGAAACATACCATTGGCTAGTACTTACGCAAGGCAGACATTCTACCATAACTAAAGGGATCTCTGAATCATACATAACACACTGCTATAGTTCCGGTAAACTGACGGTGGGCGCGAGGTGATCTGATAATTGCTTGTGTGGTAACCCCCTTGGTGTTATTACCCTCTTGGTTTTCGTGTGGTAACGCCCCATATATCCCTCCAACCACCTGTCCAACTTACTATCTCGTTTAATTCCAAATCATCGGTTCATCAGTCGCTAAGTATATTCTCCTTTCAACCAATTTCCCTTGGTTTTCTTTCTCCATTCTCATATCGTATTTATCGTAGCAATCTGCTACATGTCCCATGTATTCGCTGAGGTCGTGCGCCTCGCTATCTTCACCAGGTGAAGTCAATTTGTCCGATCGTCGAACGTGGACTCTGTGTGGGGGAAGTACCTCGGGAAGAGGTGTGATGGTATGTGATGTAGATAGAATAAGATGGGATGGAAAATTCACCAACATTCAATATTACTGTAAAAGGATTTAAGCTAGTATAAGACCAATAGACCAAGAGTATAATTCTTAGTGATATATAAAAATAAAATTTGACGGAATATTGTTTCAGCGATTTCATAACTTACACCAATACCGATTTACCAATTGTCCAACTCACCCCACAATTGGCTTGGAGAAGTTGACCAACTTCACCGCATCTTGTATCTCAGATTTCATATTTTCCCGAGGAGATAGTAGATAACGCTGTATCAACCCGTTCCACCAGGCTCTAGGACTTTCACTGAAGATGGATATTGTGGACCACATTTGGTCAGATACTCCTGGAGGTTTGAAACCCACCGGGTACGAGTGGAATTCTCTTTGGAGGAAGACTTTGTTGTAGTTTGAAATATTTGGTGAAACATCTGCAGCGACTGAAAATATATAGATTTGTATTATAAATTCTATTTGAATAAGGGCCTATGGAAGTAGAATTGTCAGCCAATTTTACTTAAAAACCTGATATCGAGACGGATAATATAATTATTTTCTTTCTTTCGTTGTTGGTGTTTTCTGTCTTACTAACGAAGTTAAAAAGCTTGAGCTTTGCCAATGTTTATGATTGGATGAGTTCCACCGATTTAAGTGAATGGTTTCAATTAAAAACTTGCCTAGTAATAGGCCAATGCCAGGTTTAGAAAAGCAGCTCACTTAAAAATGAAGAAATATCACCATAGTTTCCTTTCGTTTCCCTTTATTGATATTATTGACAGTTTTCCAATTGGCTGGGATGCATAATATAAAGAATAACCATAGAGTGTCAACCACGTGATATACACCACTATTTTAACCCCTTGTTGAGTTAACGGTATATTTTTCTTCATGCAGAAACGATCGGGTTCCCTGGCCACCCACCCCTTTGGTATATATTATTTAAAATATATAAAGTTTTTCTGCAAGCGGAAACTAATGTGTTCCCGAGTACCAATCCATTTTTTAAAGCCCCTCACCGTAAATCTTATATAAAGAGTACACAGTATGTTTCCGCAAACAAAATATTAATGGGTTCCAGAGTTATTCAAGTATTCACGTGGGTATACTAAAAATAATCTGTCGACATGACATATGTGTTCCCTTCGAATTGGAAGGAACCTTATTATTAACATAAGCAACTTACAATATCTTGGAGCACATTTGGAGATGTAGCAAAAAATTTCGGTCCAGTTTTTTAAATTAGTCGGCATTGGACATGCACTTGATTCTTTGAAAGGGAATACATTGTTTGATGTCTCATGCAGTTTGTATAACGATGTCGAATAATCCGCAATCAATGTCATGTTGTTTGACATGCTTATTTCCATACATCTTGTAAGGTGGCGATAGGAACACCCGAATCCACACTCAGCAACAGGAACGTAAAACTGACTGGCTGTGTTGCAGTCACGTGGGTTCTGTCAATACAATGCATTGGGTGAAAACCACCTTTGAAAAGCAAATTATAGTGTCATGCCGCATCGTATAAAGTTTTCAAGCCAGATCACTTTTCTTTTATCGTGCCCTACCTTTATCCAAACCGTTGTCAAAGCCGATCGGTGATCGTCTATTTTATGAGTTAAAGCAATGTATGCTAAGTACCCAAGGACACAACTAAGTCAGGAATAAGTTTCGACCCTACAACCCTCCGACTTACACGGGACACTCTATACAAGTCATTTACCCGAACCTGCAATTTCGTAATCTTGTTCATTATAACTTTCCTGGTTTTATCAGCAAGTTTCAATTTCCAAGGTTGGTCAAATGCCTCTATATCTTCAACTTTAAGTATAAGTGCGCTGGTAATGTATTAGAAGAAGTTTAGGGTAATCGTGTTCATCCCCGTGAATGGTTGCGTCAACCAACTGACCACACGACTGTATAAACTTCGGATGGAAATAGAATTTGTAACGAAACTAAAATTCCATTACTGGTATCTTGTACTTGTGGGTGAATGTTTAACGTGACCAATGCATCAACCGAATTCCATACAAAATCGGTCTTAGTGACGTGCCCACCAGAGATAGTCAGGTAAATACAACATAGTCTAGCCGGATAAATATTAAATTACTGGTATCGTTGTCTCAGTCGTTTAGTTGATTCCAGGGCATTCCTTCCCACAGCAGCAACTTTGTGAAGTTCATATTGTGTTGCTCTCCACAATTCCACAATCTGTTCCTTTATCCTTCGCTGTAACACGCTTCGATCCATCATCTCCTTTGTTACGTCATCTTGGCCATTGTATTCCGATGATGCTGCTATTGTTCAATAATTGAATTGACAATGACAGGTTATTGATGCAAAGGTTTACAAGCATGCTTATGACGAACCATCGGTTGTCGGTTCGAAACCCAGGATTTGTCTACCACCGCCATGACGTAGACTAACTTAACTAACTACTGTTGATTCCAACTGAGCAGGTTTACAAAGTTATACCATTATCACAGGGATTTTATAATCTAACACTGAGATTTACAAAGTTATACCATTATCACAGGGATTTTATAATCTAACACTGAAACCTTAATTGTTGTGCGTATTGCTGTTAACTTGTTGTTTATCTTGATAAAATATACATTAATTATTGTTAAGTAATATTTAGTCCAAATTTATGTTGCAATAATTGCCAGGAAAGCAATTTAAAGGTGAAATTGCACCCATGACTTCCTATCTTTGCGCCTTTGGTTATATTTGTGTGACATGTAGAGCTTGTGGCTCTGTGGTATATAACTTGATGATTTATAACGTATATCTCTTAAACAACACGCTGCATAATATCCTAATGTATATGAGAACCCGAAAGCCGTCTAAGGGCTTCCGGAGTCCGGAAGTTACCGCACTGGAAGTGCTGGCGAATTTTATCGCATCGTTTTTATACCGCTGTGGTGTTGAGTGGTTGATGCGAATAAAAGTACTTGTACCTGTTCATTGGGATAAGGACGGGGAATCCCCGTTGGTAATATCTAAAATGACGTTGTATCTTGAGCAAATATTATTGAAAACTATTTTAGTTGAATTTTCCCTTTATTAGTTTCACTTCCAAGCGTTATTTCCGATGCATTGAACCTGTAATGAGGTATTGTTTATATTTGGGACAAAAGACATGTTCATGTTTATCTCGGATGACAGAATAACGAAGGGCTGTATGGTGGTATGAATGGTTAGTACGAACGATACATATACCAAGTTTCATACAAAACAAGGTCTAGCAACTCGACTATCATGTAGTTTTAATTACAAGCTCAGTAAATATAAAAAATAACGAAAGGTCATGTAACAGTCACAACCCGACGGCATGACGAGATAAACTGAAGGTTGCCCGTGTGATAACAGCTCATATAATGCAGTTATTACTAACTGTGTTGTTCAAGATAATATATTGTTCGTTGTGTCGTTTTTTCAATATCCTTTGTTACGTATTCGCTTGGTAAGGTTACCCGTGTTATACCGCCATGGAATAAACAAGAATTCCCTACCGTAGAAATATGACATTCAAGCCCTGTTGATAGGAATACGCACAACCGACTAGTTTGCGATCACTTTCGAATTGTTAGTGACGTTGTATTAAATTAAATACCACTTACCTTTTACCTGATAAGTAGCTCCTGAAAACAACGCAAAGCAAAACCGCCCATATCACTAAAAACAATAATATACATTTTCGCCTCATATTAGTTCTAGCTCAACCCAACTGCAAGTATTACATGAGCTATCGGCTTCCATACAACCGACGCTAATCTCAGTAATACGAGCCAGTGATAGCAAGTGGAAGGATCAGCTGTGATGAAAGGATATCACGATGGGAAACTATTATAAAGTATCACCACTATGCAACCACTGATTAGCGCAATGATTTAATTCTTGAAAATATACTAAAAAGTGTTTAATCCGGTATTTTCAAACAGGCTCTTTAAAAGCACGATTGTTTTTTTTTTAGCGAGTCAAGTCGAACCCAGGATGGGCTCATTACTTGGACCGTTTTTGTACAGGTCGGTATAGGTATCGGTCGCGTCAACCATTTGGCCACAAAATTTTTCCTGTTTATTTCTCCTGCCGGTTGGGCTAGCGGTTAAGTGCATCACCTTTCAATCGAAAGGTTTCAGGTGCGAAATGGTCTCTAGCTAGTCGGTTGTGTCCTTGGGCAAGGCACTATCCGGACATTTCCTGAACCCAGCGGATTAATGGGTTCTACTAAATTAAAGGAACGTGTCTATCATATACACGGCACACTGCAATAGATCTGGTAACCCGACGATGGGCGCGAGGTGATCTGACGATTGCCCGTGTGTTAACCCCCTTGGTTTTCCCATTCACGGTGATAAACAAGAATATCCTATTCTATCTTTCCTTCCTGAACACTGTTCTTTAGCACACCAAGTGTTTATAACTTATTTTATAAATGTTGTTCTCTGGCACACCTAGCGGCGGGAAGACTTGAAACGAGTAAGGTCATCCGAGCATTTCTTGTTTAAGGATTTAGAACGTCGAAGAAGCAGCGAGGTTATATAGAAACAACTTTCCACCAAACCCGTATTGTGCGCAACAGTGGAAATCTAATACATTCAAGACTGATTAGCTTGGTGGGTAAGTACGCCGCCTTTAAGCTGAAGAATTGCACATTCGAAACTGGAGTTAGTCAAATTCGGTGTCGCGAGTTACGTATCTGATTTTAGACAAACAGGTGATCAGAAACAATTTTGTTACTTATGTTTACAAGTTGTGACAAAAACAATTTAACCCTTTAAAAACGAAGGACAAATTTGTTCTTTTTTACATGTGCTCATTCAAAATGAAAAATTTCCAAAATTTATTGTCGAAACTGCTAAAGTTTGGTCTCTTTGGAAAGCTATATGATATATCATTTGAAAACAGCAAAAATAAACATAACTTTGCATTTGAAATTTTTAAGTTCTGTTTAGTTGAATTTTATGACTTTTTTGGTCAAATTTTGAGGGGAAAGTCTCACAAAAAATGTTTTTTTCTAATACTTCGCCCAAATTTTTTGTTTTATTAAATGTCTATATTACAGTAGAATCAGTTTCACTTCTTGGTATGTCCCGGATGTGATCTTAAAAACTTCATTATAGTTTATTTCAAAGAAAAGCAGCAAGAAAAGCAATGTGGACTTAATAGTAATCTAAATTTCTATTCTAACGTTTTTTATAATAAAAAAACAAACAAAAAAACTTTGGGATAAGTGGACCGATAACATGAAATTAGTGGCGTAATATTATTCTGATGACGTTATCAAACCAAAATTATAATATAATTGTAGAAAATGTGTTTCTAAGTAACTTTGTAAAAATAAGTTAGGCTGTATTGTCAACAGATCAAAAACTATAACATTGTATAAGGAAGAATAAGACGTGGATGCCTAGATAGTGACGTGATCAAAAATTAAAAATCTCAGAAATTTTGGAAATTTTATTTCAAACAAATCTAGTGTTGAACATTTTGCTCTAACTATAACACGAGAGGCGCTAGAGCACTACAAAGCTGACTCGGTAGAAACGCACAAACTGTGCAAAAACAATCTCGTTTCTATTAGGGTTAAAATAACTGGTTTTTAGATAGGACGGCATACAACCAATTATTCTACCTATCTCTTTAATACAAACTAACCTTTTAGTTTTTTTACAACGTAAAATGGAAGTTTGGATCTGCGAACTAAACTTATACTTCTTCCAAATTACAAGCAGGATTGCCCTTTTTACATTGAAGTTTTTCCTATGAAACAGCTAGACGATGCACAATCAACACCTTTATTTCACAAAACGTTCACAGCTAAACGAGAACACCGGCGCGCAGCCTAGCACATGCTGCTTCCATCCGTACAAACATTGGGGAATCACCACCATTGTTACTCAGCAAAGCCCTCACTTAAATACACGACTAAGACACTACTATTCGACAGATTTGGTCGCCCATAGAAACCAATTTAATTTGTTATACGCCTACTTAAGCCAGTGGGTGCAGGAAAATCCACGTTTTTTAGTTTCTCACCGCGCAATGTTTTAAAACTCTGATGG
>CH000599.1:206057-239880 GCA_000149265.1 Ciona savignyi | reverse complement strand
TTGATCCACACCACCTGGGTCACCCTACTAATAAAGTCGTTTTCCCCCACATTTTTCTTTAAGGCTTAAGTTTAATAATTTTGATTTACACTTTTTCTATTTTTGTTTTAAATTTATAAATTCGGTATGGCGGACATTTCTTACCATGCGCACACTTTAATTGACTGATGGGATTATAAAAGTGTTTTTACAATTATCATCATTTATTGCGGATTACAAACAGTCTTTTCTACCAAAGTGGATGGGCTGTGTTACTTGGATATTGTGTACACATCCAATATTTAACTTATCGAATGTGGAAGTTAAATAATAGGTTTAGATTCATCCAAACATTAAGTTATTGGTTTAACTCCGCTTCGGGTTCACTACAATACATTAGGTTGGGATCGGGTTCGGTTCCATGTATTGACAATAGAAATGAATCATGTAGTAACAAAGGCTTTGTCTCCGTCATAAAAAGTCTATTGTGATAGTAACGCTGAATTCTTACTCCGCAAACAAAAGTAACTCAAAGTGCGTTCAACCAATCTAGGAAGGATCATTTTAAACGGACATGCATGCATAATCAATATTTAAGCCCGCGGATGGGTGTAGGAATACGGAGTGGGAAATACTTCGTCATCCGCGCTTTAACATGGTCGAATATGAAAAGTTTTATTTTTTTATTATAAATTTGTGATTGTGGAAGTTAAATTGGTTTAGGTTTATCCGAGCATCAACTTAGTGGTTGAACTCTGACCAGTCTGGTGGTTTAATGCGACGCCTTTTAACCGAACGGGTTCAGGTCGAAAACTGGTCGCTAGCTAGTTGGTTGTGTCTTTGGGCAAATCACTTAACGGACATTGCCTGTACCCGTTAAATTAATGGGTTCTACTAAATTAAAGGAACGTGTAATTCTTACATACAGCACACTGCAATAGCTCCGGTGACCCGACGGTGGGCGCGAGGTGATCTGACGATTGCCCGTGTGTTAACCCCCGGGTGAAACGGCGTCGCACTAAACCACCAGACTAACCGACCGGACTTTTTTTAAAGCGTTAGGAGCCCTCCGTTTAGAGCCAAATTAAAATAAAGTTATATAGAAAAGGTTACATATGAGGTCGCTACATGACCATAGAAATACGCTGAATCCTTTGTCATCGTCACAAAGAGTCCATTGTGCTGGTAACGTCGTCTGGTACTTTCTTCTTACTAAACAAACAAAAGTAGCTCACAGTGCGTTCTAACAATCGACGCAGAAATATTATTATCGAGTTGATTCTTAGCCAGGAAGGTTGAAATGGAAGTTGATGAGATTGGTGAGATTGAGAAGAATCTGGTTCAGCAGTTAAAGTTATTATGTGATCGAAACGGGAAGGAAATTGATCCGATAAAATCAGTTCCAATATTTCTTGAGCTTGCCAAGGTTTATGAAAATAAAACTGAGAATAAAAAGAGGAATTGTATTCGTAGTGCAGCTCTACTTAACGCTGCTATTGTAAGGGAGCCAAACAACCTACAAATCAAAAGGGAACTTCAAAAGTTCTGCTCTGCTGTCCTGCTGAAAGCAAATGCCAACAAAGTTGATGTTGATTTAGTACAAAATACAAATCAAGTACGACAAAAACTAAGTGAAGCAAGAAAAGAATTCGGAAAACGTTTTGATGAAATAAAACGATTCTTGGATAATGTAAACGAAAATAGACTGTTTGCGTTGGAAAAGAAAAAAGTCACAGATGTTCTAAATCTTCAAAATAAAGTTGCAAGAAAATATACTGAGCTGATGAGGTCCGTTTCTGATAATTGCATTGAGATTATGGGAGAACCCCCGTGCAAATATTCTTTAGCAGCAATGGGTTCCCTAGCACGATCTGAGGTTTACATTGTATTCAGATATGGAGTTCATCATTCTTCTTGAAAATCCTATTGCTAAGAGAAAAGATAAAGAAATAATCTTGAGGTATTTCAGGTGGTTTTCTACAATTTTTCACATTTTTATAATCAATCTCGGAGAAACCATGATTCCTTCTGTTGCAATTCCAAGTTTAAATTGGTTTTATGACAATGTCACACCAAATGGTGTTACGTTCGATGGTATGATGCCACATGCAAGCAAAATTCCACTTGGAAGGCAACCGACAGATAAGAAACCATGGAAAACTGAACTTATAAAAACAGTGGATGAAATGCTTGAACACTTGAAACCAGAGGAAATTATGAAAGAAGGTTATCACCTTGCGGATATGCTAAGCAAAACTAGCTATATATCTGGTGATAAAATTACTTTTGATGAATATCAGCGAAAATCGCATGCCGTTGTAGACAGTAACGATAAAGAAAGTCAATTTTCGGAGGTTCTAAAGCACATTGATAAGGATATGCGGGATTTAGAAATTATGTATCAACAATTTAATGCATCACATAAATATGAAAAGTTTCAACATCAAGAGAGTGATCTATCGAAGTGCAACAATTTTTGTAGCAGCGATCGGCCGAATATATTCCATCAAAGAATCATCATGCTTTGATATCATTGATAAATTTGAAGAAGATAAAAGATGTAGTGAAATCGTTGCTCACAAACTTAGATTCATGGTGGCAATAGCTTGTGAACTCCGGTTTAAAGTTTACCAATTAAAGGGAAGACAGGAACACATTTTTATGGAAGGTTTTGCTTATGAGAAAGTTGTTTCAGGTTTGGTTGAATTTATTGGGAAACAAAGTCTTTTAACATTTATGGTAACTGCATACTTGTTACATTATACGTTACGGAATTTAGGGGCAGATGCTCAACTTGATTTGAATAGATTGGAAGATAATGTGATGGGAACAAAACTGGTAATTCTGTACCTTCTTGGTTTTATGGATGAGGTAAAGCTGGAAATTGCAAAACTCGGCTCCACTATTCAACCCAGCGATGTTGGAATCGATTACTGTTTGTTTGCGGTAAATAGTTTATGTAAGATAAATGAATACCAGCTCGGGTTGGATATGTGTCGGAAAATTCTTCCTCTTTGTGAAGATGTTCTTCAAGTATTTCTCACTAAAGTTGATGAGCTACGATGCAACGTAGGATTGGGTCGCTATGATGCACGAGAAATTGAAGCTCAGCTTGTTGAGTTGGATGAACTGATGGTTTATGTTGAAGTGGCACCACCTGGTGATGGGAGGCGAATGGGTGCTGCACAAGAATATGCTCGTTGCTTAGATCAAATGGGCCACTTCTATCGCGCAGTTGATATTTGGGAAAGATGTCTTTGTTATTATGAACAATGGGAACAAACTCAAGAAGTCACACATGTAATGAAATACACCAAACCCGGGTTTTTAAAATCATACTCATGTTCACTTCTACTAAAAGGAAAGTACGACAAGTCAATTGAAGTGTCGCACAAAGTTTTGAAACTCTTGGAAGGAACCAACCAAAGTTCAAGGTTCCATATGGACATATTTTCCAATCTCGGTTATTGCTATCTTATCATGAAAAAATACTTTAAATCTTTTATTTATTTTCTTGAACATGCCAGAATAGCTGGTTCTATCGATTATGATACTTCACATTCACGTCTAAGAAGTGATACTCAAACAGCTTACATATTTTTATTCGCCCAAAATCTTTAATTAAATTCCTATTTTTTTATTGGATCTCAATTAAAATGTGTTTTAAAATGTTAACAAAACTGTGATTTTATGCTACCGATGCTCTCATATGAATACTTGTTTCGCTGCGTGTAATAACTATTAATTCCCCATTTCCAGCTATAATATGTGTAAGCTAATATAATCGGTAAACGCTGTATAATAAACCGCTTTATTGTTATCTTGGTGAAATTATGTTGCAAATCTTGGCTTCCACCCGAAGTGTTGCGGAAACGAAACCAGCCACTGGGTTTGCCAGCTTCTAGGGCTTTTAAATAACTTGGTGGGAGTTTTCTAAAGCATTTAAAAGAGACAAAAGCCAAAATAACAACGTCACTACGATAAGATGACAATTATAGAAGAAAGAAACAAATTCACTGGAAATTAAAAACGGCATTCGCTAAAAAATTACCTCTCAACCACATTGTCGTTTTTCCTTTTGATATAGAATTCATGTAATAAAGTTATTAAAAAAATGAATAGATCAGGCTGTAAGCACGGCTAAATATACTGCAAATTCTGGATTCTAAGGTAGGCTACCATAGAGTAATATAAAAAGGCAGGAGATTTTATAAAAGTGTACAAAAATGCAGGTAAATCTGTGTACATAGGTAAACATACAGAAGCTTGTGTAATGTTTAGAAACTTTTTATGACAAGCGCAGCGTGGGTTCGAAACGTGGATCAGAAGAAGAATTAGTTACTGTAGCTGTCGGAACTAAAACTAACAATTTAATGTTTGCGTAAAAAAGTTTAATTGCAATTCTTTAAAGTTTACAACGAATAATAATAATGGTGTACTGTATTACTAATTGTACTTAGAATACGTTACGATACTCATATTTATAACCGTGAATGGGAAAACGCGATGGACGTTGTCACACGGGTAAGATCGCGCCCCATAATCCACGATGTTAATTGGTCAGAGACTACTTCTCTATTACTGGAAAATGAGTAGTGTTATTGGTTGTTTCATGCAAGGAAACAAAAAAATCAAACTATTTTGTATGAAAACAGTTTAATCATTTTTTTGCGTGCGATACAGGAATCCACAGATCACGTATGTTAGTTTGTATATGAATTATGCATTCTCATAGTTGGGTAAGTCCCAATTGAATAACCTTTTACATGCAAGACTGCAACCACCTCAGCAAATTGTGGCCGAATCCAACAAAATGTGTTTGGCGGAGAAGCGTGCGTCGTGCGCTCAATGAAATAAAACGAATATTTGTTTGTGATTTATAAACAGCTCACTATAAAAACTGCTAGTTACGAAGCCTATAATAAAGGGTTCAAAACTTAGGCCCCTTAAAAATAATAGTTTGCGGACACAACCGTTTAATCTCCTTCGTTTTCAAGGAAACTAAAAATAAAGTAACAAGCGAAATGATGTAAATACACATAATCCACGTATTGTTATTATCTTTCTTATTTCCAAATAACCAAGATATAAATGCAGCCGAATACATGAATAAGTTCCCAATTGCGCGTATGGCCGCCGCAAAATTTGAGTTTCGGTTAAAATTCTATCAAAACACCTCAAATCGGCGCGATGACTTGCGTGGTTTAATGGTTCCCCGTCACGATTTGTCATAAATAGCTCGGGAGCTCGAATAAAAACAGATGACATCAAATCGTGACGTAATAAATGCCAACTCACTATTGAAATGACTGTTGGTTCGAAGATAATTCCTCGAATGTTTCAATTTTGCTTCTGATGTGAGATTTGCAACAAATAACCACCCCGTAGCCCAAATTATTTTAATAAATTGGGACTTGTCCGATATATATAACCTGTGATCACGCATGGCGTACTTGTTTTGTTTCAACCAACGAACGTAAGCCTCGGTTTGTTACAGTATGGGGACTATGATTATTTAATATTTTGCCATTTTATATTTTTGCAATTTAGGACTGTTTTTAATAAAAATAAATAAAAAAGGTTAAAAATGTAAAAAAATAACAAATCAATTTCGCAATCCCCAAACGTAATGTTGCATGGCATCTGTTGAAGTGTGTACGGGATGGAATAACCCGGGGCCGAATTTAAGTGGCCGCGATGAAACTAGTTTATCTTTTCGATCAAACGCTTGACATATAAACAAACAAAATATTACAAGCGATTTGCTGGTAGATGAGAATCAATTGGAGTGGCACAGCTAGTCGTATTGTATTCTGATATACTAACTGTGTGTTTGATACGCACTATATAGGCTAGCGGACATATGGGTATTATGGGTGTTATAGGCAGATATTGTAATAAGGTGGGTGGGTACTCCAGGTAGGTTAGATATTTTGATAAGGTGTGTAAGGAGGAAAGATAATTAATTGCTTTACTTGATTAAAAAGTTATATCATATTTAATTTACGCATAAATATAGTGTGTACTACATTTTTTCAGACGTTTATGTAATTCTTTTTGACGTATTCCTTTTCTATTAAATGTATTTGAATTTAGCTGAGACTATTTTATAACTTCATTCATTTTGCCTACTAATCATGGTTCGCAAATAATTCGACTTGTCAGTTGCAAACACTTCTTTATTTAAATCCAAACAAGTTTGTTGATAATAATCTTTGTTTCACACTAACCAAGTTGTTAAAGCCGAAATATAAAACGATTAAGCAAACCGCATTTAAACAGCTTGATTCATATTTTGTTTATCCGTTCTGGAAGAATCTTGTTTTTTTATGAAGTATGGTGGAGAAAAAGTGAAAATAAAAAGTAAAACATTATACAATATAAGAAAATCAAGGTAGAATGCCTTTAGATTTTAGCAGAAATATTTGGCGTAAATGGCGGTTGATAAATAAAGAGATTAAAGCATTGGTCGGGCGTAAATGCCCGGAGTCAAGTAATTTGGTTAAAAGGAGTAATTTGCATAAATAGTGGTAATGATTGGCATTATGTCGTGAAAAGTAATGATCTTAAGCTATATCGGGTTCACAGTTTACGTTTCGTGGTCTCGTTTATTTTTGTCCATAACATCGATATTTATTTATATTCGTTCATTCGGTGATTTACATAATCCTTCGAAAAGACATATATATCGTACCAATACGAAACTTCGTGTAGACACACGTCGTTGAACTAAATCCCATGTTAAGAGTTTTATTAAGAATGGGAGATTCATATTTCCCCGAATATGGGAAACGTAGAGTGAATTGTAACATGGACAATTGCGTTATCTTTCGTCTAATGTAAGGTTATGAAAGCTATTGCTGCGTGCTGTATACGATGGGTATCTTGCTTTAGTTTTGGATGAATCAACTACTGGATTAAGTAAAGTCTGATTACGTTTCCCTGTGACGTAACCATGCTACCGACGGTTCGAAAGGTTAGAAACGGACTAACGGGACGAGAGTGGTTTGAGCTAATTATGTTAAGACTGTTTGCAAAATAGCCAAAATTGTTTAATGTCGCACCATCACATACAGGATACAAACAAAGCGAGAAGATGTGCTTTATTCGCTCTGTACTGTTATTAACGTTGTTAACCCAATGCAAAGCACACGTGCGACTAACATACCCACCAGCAAGAGAATATCAACTGGATTTCCTGGACAATGGGCGAACAAGGGGACCTTGCGGCTTCCCAACGAACGAAAACGGTAAGTTACAACCCCCTTGTGTGGTCGAATGGTTACCGCGTACAACTTCAGAGCCATTTAAATGCTTAACTGTAGTCATATGACCATTGTGGTTTGAAACCTAGTCTGGAATAAAAAGGGAATAAACTAACGGACGGTATGCGGAAAATTTGTTTGTCGCTTGTGCCAACAAGTTTTATACATAACATGACATGTAAACGTGGGGGGTACGAGCCACCACGAAATATATTTTACGTCAACGGTTTGGGGGTTCATAACCGTTTAGGCCTAGGGAGTTATCACACGGACTATCACCTGGTATTACAGAAAGGGAAGGTGGTGTCAACAAAATGAACGTGAAACTGTAATATAATGCACAATCGGTGTGTGCGTTGTTAAATTTGATAGAATGGAAGGGAGAATTACGACTCATTTATTCTTGCGAAACGTAATTGGATATTCGTGTTTACGTTATACGCCGATGACGTTGTAACACGGATAGCAGTAAAATTACCTCTCCCTCCCAGATACTGCAGTCTATTGAATATAAAAACAAATGGTTTAATAGAGAAAAATTGCGCACATGATAGGATAGAATATTTATGTTTATCCTCGTAGATGGAATACGAAATATGTGTTAACACATAGACAATCGTCAGATCATCTCGCGCCTATCGTCGGGTTAGCGGAGCTATTGCAGTCTGTTGTGTATGATTCACACGTTCCTTTAATTTAGTAGAACCCATTAATCCACTGGGTTCAGGTTAAGTACCTTGCCCAAGGACACAACCGATTAGCTAGCGACCAGTTTCGAGCCCGCAACCCTTCGGCGGCGCACTAAATCATCAAGCTAATCCGTTGGACCGCACGTTTTAATTTATTTCATGACCAACTATTTATAACTTCATTTCAAACAACAGGGCGGCGAACAACCTTCGTTGAAGGTTCCGAAATTGACGTGACGTGGCATTTGGCATATTCCCACCAGGTAACATTATATCGGGTGATACCGTTGTATTCTTTCAAGGTTACATTGTATCTAGGGAGGAATCCAAGTGCAAGTTATACAGGAAACCCCGGGTTCCAGGTTCCGAGTGTTGGCGCATTTGACGGGAGGTCAATTCACCTTTCGCAATGACTCCACGTAAGTACGATCGTGTGGTTGACGCGACCGATACATATACCGATTTCGATATAAAAAACGGTCTTGATGAGTCCATCATTTGTTCTATACAAAGTAGGTGGGGTACTTTGTATATACAAAGTTAGGTGGGGTCATTTTCCATCCCGGTGAAAATGACCCCACGTACTTTGTATATAATGTATCGCTAATTAATTATGACGAATTGCTTGATGGTACGCCTATTCATACATTATAGTTCGTTGTCCATGGCGGTGGTATGTCTCTTGAAGTATACATAACAAGTTAGATTAACGCTTTCCTTAGACTTCAATCTGTAAAAGTCGTATTGCCGCCTGGGCTGGTATGTGACGCTTGCGTCATACGTCTATTGCGGCAAGCGGCAGAATGGAGCGCAAACTATATGTTTTGGAGCTGCGCCGATGTGTCGATCGTACAAAGGAATCGTCGAGTTAATCCGAACAGATGTTTTGGTGGGAAATGTCTCAATGGCGGCTCCTGCAGCAGAACTACAGGAGCATGTTTATGCCGAAGGCTGTTCAGTGGGGATAGGTGTCAATATAAAGGTATTTATCGTAAAAACTATGTTAGACACGATGTAGGCCTATTACGTAACCTAATATCTTATTTTATTGGTAATTTACCAAATCTTTTACTGTTAAGGGTAACGGTATACCTTAGTTAAGATTATAGCCATTAATTCGTAACTATCTCGTATCGCCTTTCAGTCATTTCCTTGTCGGGTTTTCAGGTCAATCTTCTATGCCCACAGTAGCTACCCAGTATTGCAAATATAGTTAAAACAATTCTCCACACACAGACGAATGCTGGAGAGATAGAGACTGCAGTAACAATGGTCAATGTATCGATACTCGTAGCACAACCTTCCCAAAATTGGTTTGCTATTGTAACCCTGGGTGGTTTGGAGAGAAATGCGAAAAGGGTTTGTCATAGCTACTTTTTTTCTTCAAGATTTAATTTGTAACTGTGTAATTTAATTGCTTAGCTTTTTATCTAATTACCGATCGATTTAACGTGTGGGTTAGAGATCAAAACAGGTCCCTATAGCTGGTCGGTTGTGTCCTTGGGCAAGGCACTTAACGGACATTGCCTGAACCCAAAACCTCACCCATTAGTTGTCGATAGAGAGTTCGACTTGAAGTTGAGTTTCTTTTTAAATTAATTTAAACTTCTTCGACAGTGGGCGCCTGATTATCAAACGACTTCCCGTGTGATAACGCACATTAGTTTCCCATTCAATCATACACAACGCACTTAAAGGCATCATATAGACTTGGAAGTGTTTTGCAAAATATAAAAAGTTACCTCTTGCCATTTCTAGTTTCGCAACTTCTTGAAATTCCTCAACTTTCCACTGAGAACGGGTACAGATCATTCGAACTGAGCCCCGGGAACGCCATGCTTTATTTGAAGTATCTGCGTAGCAGTGCAGAGATAGAGATCGCTCTGCAAGTCAGAACCTTGAGTTGGGTGGGTGTTGGTTGGAGGCCTTTGAGCCAGGGAAGCTGCCGTTCGATACCCAGGCCACAGGGCAATCAAGCTCGACTGGAAGTTGAACAGATATTCGCACGGAAGTCAACTGCTGTGAGTAGTATTTTACCGGGCTCAGTTTGTAACAAATAATTAGCTCATTACTAAGACCGTTTTTGTATGTAAGTTGTTATATGTATCGCAATTGAGCACACTACCGTACAGCCGTGAGAGCACAGTTACCAAACAATGTCTATATATCTCGTCCCCAAAACTGAAAAAAAACGATTGTTTTGCAGAGAGCCCACGTGGATCCTGAGAAATTAATAGAAGATGCTTTGGAGGATTCGACTTCGTGTCTGGTTAATTCTGATCGAATAACACCAGAACCAGAACCAACTTCGGAACCAGAACCATCTTCGGAACCAGAACCAACTTCGGAACCAGAACCATCTTCGGAACCAGAACCAGAACCAGAACCAACTTCGGAACCAGAACCAGAACCAGAACCAACTTCGGAACCAGAACCATCTTCGGAACCAGAACCAGAACCAGAACCAACTTCGGAACCAGAACAAACTTCGGAACCAGAACCAGAACCAGAACCAACTTCGGAACCAGAACCAGAACCAGAACCAACTTCGGAACCAGAACCAGAACCAACTTCGGAACCAGAACCAGAACCAGAACCAACATCGGAACCAGAACCAGAACCAGAACCAACTTCGGAACCAGAACCAGAACCAGAACCAACATCGGAACCAGAACCAGAAGCAACTTCGGAACCAGAACCAGAACCAGAACCAACATCGGAACCAGAACCAACTTCGGAACCAGAACCAGAACCAACTTCGGAACCAGAACCAGAACCATCTGCGGAACCAGAACCATCTTCTGAACCAGAACCATCTTCAGAACCAGAACCAGAACCATCTTCTGAACCGGAACCAACTTCGGAACCAGAACCAGAACCAGAACCATCTGCGGAACCAGAACCATCTTCGGAACCAGAACCATCTTTGGAACCAGAACCAGAACCATCTTCTGAACCGGAACCAACTTCGGAACCAGAACCAGAACCAGAACCAACTTCGGAACCAGAACCAGAACCAACTTCGGAACCAGAACCAGAACCAACTTCGGAACCAGAACCAGAACCAAATGGTGCAGGTGGACCACGAGTCCAGTCACTTCATCCTATGGATTGCACTGATATTATTATTGGCTCAGTTAAAGGTGAGGTACAAATATGTCAATTATTTTGATCTTGTGTATAAGCATGGTGGGGTTGAATATATATATGGATAATGACCATATGTTACATAACACACTTAAATAGCTCCAGTAACCCAATGGCGGGCGCAAGGTGATCTGATTAACATGAATAAATTAAATTACCAGGCAATCTTCTCCGCGTGCAAGATATGTACACCCGGGATCGGTCGACACCACGATCAGACAACTTCTACGGCGGTCGTGATGATATCACTTCCGCTGTCGGGTCTCAGGTTGATGGGTTCACCACAATTGTGGTGAGGAAGAAAGCTGTTGGTGAGTGGACGGGATATTTATGTTTATCTCTTTGGGTGGGGAAAACTAAAGTCTTACCACCTTACCACATGGGCAATTGTTTCATCTCGTGCCCACGGTTGGATAACCGGAGCTATTAAAAAGGGTGTATGATTGAGATGTTCCTTTAGTTTTAGTAGTACCTCTCATTCCACTGGGTTCAGACAATGTCTGCCAAGTGCCTTTCTCAAGGACACAACCAACTAGCTAGCGACCAGTTTATTAAAAAACCAAATGAATCAAG
Organism: Ciona savignyi; assembly: GCA_000149265.1. Lineage (NCBI taxonomy): Eukaryota > Metazoa > Chordata > Ascidiacea > Phlebobranchia > Cionidae > Ciona > Ciona savignyi. The sequence goes on along the minus strand of CH000599.1, from coordinate 228,227 downwards.
CCTTTAGACTCTAAGGGACCAATAACTATGAGTCCAACCCCCACACATATATACATTCAATCCACCAACCAGAACCATCCCCAGCCACACATTTCACCGACCACCCGATATTATTGGAACCAATGCATGTGATATGGGCGAAGGGACAGGAGGTGGGCCAGTACTTCCACCATCCATCATCTGGCATGGAGGTTTGCTCTGTTGCTGATTACAGGTGATCGTGCCATTTTGTTGAAATATTTTGTTGGTTTAATCTAGAATGTGGTGGTTATTTTTGATTTATGTTGGTGTTTGTAGAAATATCTCGTCTGACTTTCAGCTAGAATGTTCTGGATGAGAAACCAAGTGGCATTATCACACAGTCAATCGTCATATCACTTCGCACCCACTGTATTTCAGTGTGTTGTTCATGATAGACGTTCCTTCAATTTTGTAGAATCCATTAATCCGCTGGGTTCAGGCAATGTCCGTTTGGTGCCTTGCAAAAGGACCCAACCGACTAGTGAAAGGCTGGGTTCGATTCTACAACCTCAAAACTGTCTAGACTTACCAACTGAGCTAACCTGTATGTTATAATTACCTGGTAACACTCTTATTGATTAAGCTAACCTGCCGAACAACATCCAACTACCAACCTGTATAAATGAAACAACCACCCACAGGTTCTATCGACACGATGAATTGAAATATCATGGAACTTCACGTTTGCAACGAGGATTTAATACTTTGGACTTCAGTGGTAAGAACATGTAGTAGCTGCAAGTGTGGTTGGTGGATTAGTGCAGCACCATTCAGTCAATAGGTTGCATGTTCCAAACTGGTTGCTAGCTAGTCGTTTGTGTCCTGTGGCAAGGAACTTAGGTAAATCCGAAGAAATTACTCAATTATGCACAACACAATAAAATTGCAAAGGTGTGCCCAAGTAATCTGACTTTAAACCGTGTGATAACACTCATTGCATTTTCCCATTCACACAGACAAACTTAAATATCATATTCTATCGGAAAAAAAAGTTGTCCTTAGAAATAACCTATAAATAAAAATTCACTTTTATTCAAGTGTGTTTAAAAGGGTTGGAATAATATTTAATAATGTTGTCTTTAATGGGTTCTACCAAATTGCAAGAATGTCTCTACAGCTCCGCCGAACTAGCATTACCCCACCTCATTGAAAAGCACTAATATCCTTTACACGATATATATCGACAGGGTTAAACTCACCCCCCACAACCACCCCCCAAACTGAGGTCAGATGCGAAACTAAACAAGGAGTCATCAAATCACCACCTAACTGTAATGATGACTCAGCGAATTTCAATTGTCTCTATTCAGTGTCATGGTCATTGCATAATGATGTCATCACATTCATATTGAAGGTGTATTAGGCTTATTGTGTGTGCATATTTTAAAAGAATACTTTAGTCTATTATAGTTAGTTTATTTTTTTATTTTTTTGATACAGTAAATTCTTCCTAATTTTTAGGTAAACTGGCAATTACCTGTGTTAGAATGCTTATTTTCCACCCGATTAGCTGTGTGGGCTAGTGGGTTGCCTTTCAGCTAAAAGGGTTGGAGGTTCAAAACTGGTTACTAGCTAGTCGACTGTGTCCTGGCGCATGACACATAATAGACATTGCCTAGAACCAGCAGATTATAAATACATATTGCCAAAAGACGGAATATGTGAATCATACACAACACACTGCAATAGCTTTAGTATCCCGACGGTGGTCGCGAGGTGATTTGACGATTGTCTCTGTAATAATGTCCCCCCATTCACCACCATAAATATGAAAATTTTGCTTTGATCCAACTATCAACTAGATTAACTAAAGTTACAATATAATATCAACTATTTAACCCATCACAATAACGATTAACCCAACTGTGAGCATGAGGTAGATTTCTCATGAATTGAAAATGTGAAAACGATTCCAGGCTTCAAACCAGGGATGGCTGGGTATTGGAGTCAGTGATGACCGAATGATGCCAAACACTGATGTCTATATTGGTTGGATTAATGATGCTGGCAACACTGTTATCCATGACAGGTACAGAGTTGGATCGACCTTTGCTTTATATGTGGTGGTGGGATGGCAAGGTGTCGTAATTTTAAAACAGTAATTAACCGATTACTCTATGTCTACAGTTGTAGTGTGTTTAGCATGATTTCACTGTTAGTAGAACCCATTCACCCACTGAGTTCATGCAATGTCTGTTAAGTCCCTTGCGCAAGAGATTATTATAACAAATCATCAGATTACCACATGCTTATAGGTGGATTAACTGAGCTATTGCAGTGTAGTGTGTATGGTTGATGTTATTTTTTTAGTTTTAGTAAAACGATCAATCCGCTGGGTTCAGGCAACATTTACTAAGTGCCTTACCGACCAACTAGCGAGAGCTGGTTTCGATCCCCCCCACCTTTCAGCTGATGGTTGTTCATCCAGATATGCACAAGGCAGATTTGAACCAATCGTCGATTCCCAGCAGAACATCATTGCTTCAAGTGGGAGTTATAACAATGGAGTGACAACTATCCAGGTATTTGATTGCCACAGACATTCATTTGCATTTCCTTATCCTAAAAATCAGTTGTTTTAAAGTAGACTACAATGTGTTTAACTGTATTTATATTGATATGCTGGTAAGTTCTATTAGTAACATATTGGGCCATAATATCCAAAATGGTCTAATTTTTCATCAAAGAGAATTTTTTCCCTTCTTTATTTTAGATGTTTTGTCCGGCAAATTAGTAATAAGGTATCGCGTTACCCCATTGGTTTAATGGGTTGGCTACAATTAAAGGATCGCCGTATTAAAAACAACATACTACAATAGGCCTGGTAAACAGACGGTGGGTATGGGTAATGTGATAATTGCTTGTTATATATATCCACCATTATAAACCCCATGCATGGGAATTAATATGTAACTCATCTCATATACTTTGATGCAGAAAAATAGAAACCCATTTTTAATAGAAATATATTTTTACAGTTTTCAAGATTGCGCAACACCCAGGACATTTGGGACTTGTCCTTTACTGACACCGAGTGTCGATATATTTTATTCGCGCACGGATCAATGAATGGGGGTCGGGTGAATTACCACACGTTCAGGGATGTTATCACACCTTCCAAAGTAAATATCATTTTAATTCGGTTTTGACATTAAATTTGACATTATGAATGTATTAAGAGCGACATTTTTTTTTAATTGGGTAGCATTTGTTCAATAAAAAAATAAAAATATATTATCAATTCTAATGTTTTTCCTTTTTGTGGAAAACTATTTAAAAACTAATGTACTTGCTGCAATGCAATTTAAAGTTTTACATTATGTTATCGGTGTAAAGTAAATGGGTAGTTCAAAATAAAATGAATAATAAAATCCTAAAACAATTTGCTGTTTTGAATATTTAGTTGTGTATCCGAGAGTGCGTTTCTACCACAACTACTGGCGCAACAAGTCAACCAACAAGACAAGCCACAACCAGCCCGACAACAACTATTCAACAACGCATTGTGAATGAAAATGTTGGGCAACAAACACACGGAGGTAATATAGGTTTGTAAGTGATGTGGTTGATTAACTGTCCATTTGTTTAACATTCCCACAGTATCTCTATCTTCTACATTTGCACACATATCAACTTTAGTGACAAATTTGTCTTATTTCACCTTTGATTCAATTGGCTCCTTATACAAACTGATATAAGGGCTTTAACCGGGTAAAAAGTTTTAAAGGAAATAAAAATTATACCAGAGACACAAAGATTCCATCTTTTCTTCCATGTTGTGATTTGCTTCATTTGGCATTATTTAATATCTGGCAAAAAAGGAATAAACTAAATTAACTTTTTCCAATTCACGAGGATAAACTACGACCCTCCCCAGCAATCTCCGACCCAGAAACAACCCCACCCACCCCCAACCCAGGGACAACCCCACCCATCCCCAACTACCACGGGCTGGTGGGCAACACCTCATCTCGCATGGTGACGTTCACAGGGGGCTTCAGAGTGATCAACTTCCACTACGACCCAACTTCCCTGCATTCCACTGGGGGGTACGACAGGGTTAGACGGGAGTTTGAAAACAATGTAAGATGTGACGGGTCGGCTTGTATGGAGGTGGATTGGTAACTAAAGGGTTTCAGGTTCGAAACTGGGATCGAAACTGACTGGGATATGGGATGGAAACTAGTCGCTAGCTAGTCGGTTGTGTCCTTGGGCAAGGCACATAACGGACATTGCCTGAACCCAGCGGATTAATGGGTTCTACCAAATTGAAGGAACGTGTCCGTCATATACAACACACTGCAATATCTCCGGTAACCCGACGATGGGTGCGAGATGATCTGACAATCCACAGGGATAAACACAGTATTTTTCCTGTTTTCTATGTTATAACAAAATGTAAACAAATGTGTTTTATATTTTATAATATATTGTTTCAGGCTGTTTGCCTTGTATCCATCCATTAGATTTTTTCAAGGTTGCCTATTTACCAATTTTGCCTGTACAATAAAGACATTTGAATTGTAAAATGAATAACCCCCAAACCAAATACCTGGCCACCAGATCAACGCCACTTACCATGAAACGCGACTGGTGAAGGAACGGTTCCTTCGAGTTCTAAACATCTCGGTGACCAAGTTAACGAAAGGAGTTCGTGAGAAACTGTTCGTGGAATACACGGCTCAAGCCGTCATCTCATCCAGGTTCAGGAGCTTGGGGCAATTGCAGGTGGTTTGGGGTTGTTATGTTGTATTTGTGAAATAGTGTGACATGCTATGTATTGCCATTTGTTGATTACTAATGCTGTGGCGCATTGTATAAAAGTTTGTTGAATGCGGGAGGGGAGAATAACTGCCGTTATATGATTCGCTACAATAGCTCAGTGGGTAACAACATATGCATGAAGCTGAAGGTTGTAGGTTCAAATTCAGCCACTTCCTAGTTGATTTTGTCCTTAATACACCCCTGCACTCTCCCATCCACGAGGATAAAACATGATTATCCTCACCCACTAGATGATCCCAATCCCTCATCTTTCATCCCCCACATTCTATTTATGAAGTTAATTTCAATTCCAGCTGGAACTCCGATTCACATTTAAAGAAGCTATCTTGATCAACCGGGGATTATATGGGGGGAATAACCATCAGGTGGATCCCCAGTCCATACGAGCTATTGGTAGGTTGTGACTTGTGTTCAACATTTGAGGGGCGGGTGATGAGCGTATTAACGTTATATTATGGATAATACATTCAACTGCCACGAAATTGCTTCTCTTGAATGTTGAATGTGTTACCATCTGATCACTCATGCCCAGTCTAGTCAATGAAGCTATTATAGTGTGTTGTGTATGGTTGAGACATTCTTTTTTGGTGGAACCCATTAGTCCACTAGGTTCAGGCAATGTCCGTTAAGTGCATAGTCCAAGGACTTTTCAGTGCATGAAATCGTTCGGCTGACAGTCGAAGTACTAACCAACCAAGCTAATCAGATGCGTCTACTATGAGAAAACAACGCATATTTGTTTTTGTCAAACACTTTGACAGTGTCTGTCTGTTTAAGGGTGTCGTGTCTGTTTAAAAACATTAGATGGAAATCGGAATAAAACTAGCTAACACTACCTAGATACGACAAAACCTAAAATTTATGGTTTCCCTAGACTTGTAATATACATTTTTCTGTATTTAATTTTTTTAGGTATCATAGCAGCAAACCTAATTATTTATCCACATTTAAATTAATTTGTCTGTCCGTCCTCTTAACAAAGATTGTTTGACCTTAAAATTAATATTTTCAAAAAAATACCGATTTGATTCAAATAAATATAGATCATTTGGATTTTAAAGTGTCTTTCAAAAAATCTCTTACCCAACTAAAATTTATTTCACACCAAACATGACTGTGCGTTTTATTTCCCAAGTATTCCGAAGTTGGGAGGAATTACGAGATCACCCGGACTTAGCGACACTAGATGTCTCACTTCTCCGAGATGACTCGGCATTTATATCACGACAAGCAAAAATAGCGATCGGGTTGGCAGTTGGGGGGAGTTTCATGTGGTTCGTCAGCTTCCTTCTCTACAGGAGGTTCGCGAGCTGAGTGGACTTCAAACGTTTTCATTTCATTTGTGCAATCATATCAAGCAATTTAAGACTTTTCACCTTCATTGTCAAATAAACTTCATAACTTGCATTCATGTCTTGTGTTCTAAACCAGCCACCCATGATACCAACTTCATACATTTTAGTTGGAATTGTTTAGATTTAGATTAAACAAAACCTGCTAAATAGATCACAGTATTAAATTCTTTTGGAACATCTATTTTACCAAAGTTTAGCGTTTGTCAACCGGGAAGAAATTGATTGATGACATTTTTATTTCAGCCCTACTTTCAGAACTATACGCCTTACTGAAGTGGTTGAGCAGACATACTATAGGATATTCATGTTTATCCTCGTGAATAGAAAAAGCAAAGGGGTTAACACACGGGCAATCGTCAGATTACCTCGCGCCCACCATTGGGTTTCCTAAGCTATTGCAGTGTATGGTATATAATAGACACGTTCCTTTAATTTGGTAGAATCCATTAATCCAATGGGTTCAGACAATGTCCGTAAAGTGCCTTGCCCAAGGACACAACCGACCAGTTTTGCACCTGCAACCTTTCGATTGAAAAGCGACGCACTTAACCGCTAGTCCAACCGATCGGACAAATTATTCAGTTCAAATAACCGCATCTCTGAATGTTTTATTTTATTCCATCTAATAGAGACTCAAATTGGGGGCTCTTTATACGGTAAGAAAAAAATGGAAAGTTTTTAAAATATTCAACGGGAGGCAACAAAAAAGTTGAGAACCACTGTACTAAATTAAAGGAACGTGTCTATCAAATACAACAGACTGCAATAGCTCCGGTAATCCGGCGGTGGGCGCGAGGTGATCTGACGATTACCCGTGTGTTAACCCCCTTGGTTTTCCAATTCACGGGGTAAACATAAAATCCTATTCTTCCTACTCACATATCCCCAATGTAGAAGAATCTTAAATAAACCTTTACTAACAAAGAAACAAACTAATACGACTGTGGAGATGTATTTAGCGATTCACAAGTCCCCAAAACAAAATTACAAAATAAAATTACCCTTTTTACCACCACCGGCAAACTATGTGCAAGGTGAATAATTAATGTGAACAGCTATAACTTCCACTGTTTAGTAGGTTCTATAGGTGAATATAATCTAAAACGGAACAAAAATTAAATCATGCTTTATATGCATACTTTAGTCTTTGTGCCTTTATTTAACTTTTTTATATTTTCTCTTTAAAGTTAAGGTTGCAAAAATGCATAGAAAAAAATAAGAAGCAACGACAAAAGTGAATCAAGAGTCGGCCATACATTGCCCGCCGTCTAGGAATCGGAATTGTTGTAGATTGGAGATCCCGTGGAAATGTACGACTGCGGCCAACACTACGAGGATATGGAACAACTGGTGGCTCTGGAACTGAGGGTTGTGTGGGTTGGTTGGAGGCATGATGAGTATTATATAATTATGTGGGTTTTACCATATTAAAGGAACGTGTGATTCATACACAACACACTGCAGTTTCCCCACAATAACTACTGGTATATTAGTTGGAAAGTAAGTAGTGAAATCGAAATACACCAAATCTCTTCAATCTGACATTGCAGATAAAAGTCAGAAAGTAACCTACAATGGTGAAGTCACATAGTCTCTAAGATATTTACAGTAATTGGTTGATTATTGGGTCAATTCACAATTTAGTTCATGGTTTCGTATTATTTTAATTTGTGGGCACAAAATGGTTAACCGAGTATGTAGGTGACATAGTCATTCAGTAAACTTCACAAAATAAATAGCATTTTTGTTTTCTATTTTGATAGTTCAATGATTTTTATTGCGACCAACTGACAGCAAATGAGGTTGCTAGTTGGTTCATATCTATTATTAGCTTGTGGCCAGATATTTTCAAATAGTGGAGTTTCAGGTCCAAACAGGACTTCACATGTGCAATGCACACAATGTAGTATTGGATGGATGGGGGACGGGGGCTCATAACTACAGTTGATAACCATAGTCACAATAATCATTCACCTAATTATTATTTTTTAAGAAATTCACATTAACACAACTGTTTATCCATCTAAGTTTGCAAATGGTGGAATAACAAACAACATTTCACAAAGTTCAATAATAGGCTTATAATGGGAAACCATGCCTATAGTTTAATTGTTTCCGTGTTTTGCACCACACTGATTAGAACGGCAATAATTACTTTTGAACATAAAGTCACAAGAATTTATTCAACTTCTAATACTACTATGTTATCCTACAATTTATTTGTGTATATTAGCAAGAAAGGATATAAGTAATAGAATCAACACTGTATTGTTACATTTATTCGAAGAAATTTATATAATTAAACCGCTGTGGGTTATTTATAGATCATTATGTAACAATGGGTGTTTGTGATGTCATCGACTCACATGAGGCATTGTCATCACATAAATCACAATGATCTTTATGACTTTGCATATTTACACAGTGTAATACCAAACCTTGGTTAATATTATTGGAATTCCAATCCATCAATCCCGTGATCATGGTTTCCCAGAAACAGCTCATTAACTGTTATATTGTGAACTAAAGTGTAAATTATAGCTTCGGTCATTTTTTTGTTTCCACGATGAAAACACAAATTTTAATAAAAGAAATGGTAAAAACATTGAAACAACAGTTGTTTATATAGTCAGAATAATTGTTCCTGTGCGTCACTACTGCCGCAGTGGACTCACACCTACTAACCTTATATACCACACAGTCAATACAGATACTAATTAAATATATATTTTGTTTTTATAACATTTCCTGGAAAGTAATGCTAACATTTTGGAAACACAATCTAACTACAAAACACATTGAATAATAATAAAATAAGAATTTATATTCACCCATAAATCACATTTCCCTGGGAAGTAGCGCTCTGGTATTCTCTTCGCGTATAGAAACGCTCCTGTTGGATATTTGGTGATAACTGAACTAATTAATACAAGATTTAATTGCCTTTTACTTACAGATTTCATTACTAATATATTTGACTCATAACAAAGAATAAACAGGTGGTGTGCTTAAGGCTGATTCATATATAAATCTACATAATCAATACAAATGGTCACAAATACACAGGTTATATACTCCCAAAAAATCAATAAATTTTGTATAAAGCCAGCAAACCACATACAAATGACGGCCCACCTGTTAAATACAGCACCGCCATGAGGATGAGCCAACCAAGTTGTCCAACGGTGACCGACCTGAGGAAGCCCTGTCGCACCATGGTATGCACTGCGGGGACGATCCCACTTAGTCCTAGTGCCGCGAATAGAACTGGAACGAGGATCATAGTGGGTTATGTGTGTTGTTGTGTATGGTGGTGGAATGGGGGGTGGACGGTTTGAATTAGGAACAACATTTTGGCGCGAGGTGATCTGACGATTGCCCGTGTGTTAATCCCCTTGTTTTCCCATTCACGGGGATAAACATGAATATCCTATCCTCCTATCCTAAGTAAAACAAACAGAAAAACAATATCCTTTTCCACTTGGTAAAGTTAGACGTTGGATTGAATGTGTTGTCCTTACATTAAGCTTAGTTGTAAGATTGAATTACTGGTATGACACTAAAACCCCGAAAACATATGTTTAAGCTGCAACATAATAGATGATCGGTCAATTAATCCTTGGTTTTTTCTGCTGTTTAATCTCACAATACAAATATTAATTATGATTATACACGTATCTACTTTGCATTGCACAACTACTCAGCTTAATGATTCCAATCTTAATAATTAACAAATAGGAAAAGATATACCAATGTGTATTACCAAAGGGAAAGTAATTAAACATAATGGGTTTCGAATATGTATTTGCTTGAAGAACATAGAAAGCTTTTAAATTCCAAACAACATTTTCTATTATCTCTAATTAATAACACTAGAACCAACAACCATACATTCCTTGCATTAAATATTTATATTATTTATTTAACTTTTTTTGAAAATAGAAATATAATAATAGCTGTCCCAGCCAGTGTAAGTATTTCTTATTTTAATTCCAATTATGTTGCATTAAATATAAATTGATACTTTTACAAGTAATACTAAGTATTTAAAGTTTGTAGTTAGGACAAGGTCCAAGCAACTTTTAAATAAAAAAATTTGGTTTAAATTTCAATAAAATTGAATTTACACTGAGTAATAAACTATACATCCATGCAAGCAGGTTGAATTATCCCCTGGTACGAGTTACACACAGTGAAACAGGATGTGACATTGGGGTTTAAAGTCCAACCACAAAGCTATACATTTCCATACCATTAGAACTTCAACAAGTGGTTTGAAACTATTTTTAAATAATTCCAGTTCTGATTAAACCAAACAAACAGGACTCAATTTTACCCAGATTTTTTCAAGGTTTGGAAATATTTTACGTTTTGATCAAGTGCTATTATTAATAAACCTTAAAACAGCTCGGTAAAGCTTGGTAATTCTTATGATTAATATATTAATGGAGACTTTGAATATTTTAAATATTTAATGTTTGATTGCTTCATGTAGATTATGCAAAACTATTATGGTAATGAATCCTGAATTATTACGAAAAACTTGGAAAATGAAAAACCAGACACTGGTTAACTCTCATTTGGTTGAACTAGTTGATCATGATATAAAAGGAAATGAAATAAAATGCACTAACACTAGTTAAAAACAAAAGTTACAATGTTTATAACCAGCATTAGTGCATAGACATTCCTTAATCATAGATAGAAGATAATTGGTGAAATGTGGAATAATTGGTGAAATGTGGGAGAATAGTTGCAAATAAAACTGTCAAGAATGGACTCACCGGCTCGAACGCTTCTATATTTGGCCGTGCTGAATTTCTCCCATTGTGAGATAATAATGCATAGCACCCCAAGCACGCACACACATGACATGTAGATTACCTGGGTGGATTAGGGGGGGAATAATGGGGGTTATTTGGGGTCAATATATATTTGGGGGGGATCATATTGAGAAGTCATTATGTGGGTCAATATAGGGGTTTAATTTAGGGTTTAATAATGACAAGGGAGACATTATGAGGGGGTAATTGATGGGTGTCAATATTGGAAGGTTATTATTTGGGAATATCAGATGGCAACTGACAAATTCGAAATAACAAATAGATATTTATGATCATTATTGCTTATAGTAAAATTGCTCAATTTGGGGAGAAAATTTAAATAATTGCCAAAATACGAGATTCCTTCAAGGAATATGCAGCTTGGTCTAAGTTATAAAATATGGATGAGAATGGTATATGTGGGTGCGTGGGATAATACATGCGGAATTACCTTGGGCTCAATATCGCAGTAGAATGAATAATATATCCACGGAACAAACGAACCCATTATCATCAATGCGATGCCAGAATAATCCAATCTGGAAGGATTTAAAGAATGTTTGAAAATTTATCGACTTAGCGTATTATTAATAGGTGCCAAGCGACTAGAATTAAAGGAAGGTGATAGTTGTTTATCGGTGAACATAATTGAACCAACTTTCATTAAATATTGTGCCCATGTGTATTATCCAAACACGCTGAATAAAGGTTTGTTTTAATAAAATGTTGGTTGTTATTATAAAACTCATGCCTCAATGCTTATGAATGGTGCAATATTGGGAGGAATGTATTAATTTATGAACTAATTGTATTTTATATCATGGGTGGTGATGTTGGGTATCTGGTGGTGGTTTATAACTGGGACAACATAGTGGTATTTAACAAGCAATGAATACATCACTTATGGTATATGAAGACAATGTATGTTCACTATATTTCATGTCCATTGTGGGTTATAAACATATTGATTGGTATTAAATCATCAATGGATCTATATTATTGGTCGGCAACCTGCGGCTCTATCATCCTTCTGATGCGGCTCTTATTAATTTTATTGCTACTGTAGCAAGCGCTTAATAAGTTTAATACCATGCATAAGTGAAACAAATGGTATAACACTTGCGTCTTTATCTCACACAGTGTTGTTTTTTCTTTTATTGCGAAAATATTATTAGTTTTGCGGCTTCCAGTGCTTTTTATTTTGTGGAATGTCGGGTATAGGCGCTCTTTATGTGCAAAAGGTTGACAACATATTGATTGGTTTTAAGCCAGTAATAGACCTGAATTGACCTTTGCTTAGCATCATTTGTGATTAAAAACAGAGAAAAATATTGTTCTGAATGAAAACAATAATATGTTTTTGTAATTAGGCGGCGGCAATATTACTTAATTATTGTGGTTATAACGGGAAATATAAATGATGTTATTAATTTTAAATTTAATTAAAACAATTAAAGTTATTACCGTGAACAAAACAAACACATAGTATGGAGCTGAAATATTGTTAAAACTGTTTGTGTGTTTATATTGGGCTTTAATCTTTGTAAGTTGATTGTTGAGAGCAGTATGACAATGTTGACTTTGTTACGAATGATATCCATGATACTTGTACATGGAGTGGTTGGGTGAACAACACTACAACATTTGTCCATGAATATTGTTGTTATGTTCCAATTATTGGTTGGTTTGCTTCCTTTCAGTCGGTTTGCAGGTTTGAAACTGGGCTAGCTAGTCAGTTGTCTCCTTGGCCAAGGCACTTAAAAGACATTGCCTGAACCCAGCGGTTTAATGGGTTCTACCAAATTGAAGGAACATGTGTATCACATACAACACACTGCAATAGCTTCGGTAACCCGACGATGGGCACGAGGTAATCTGACGATTTCCCGTGTGGTAACCCCTTGTGTTTCCCATCCACAGGAATAAACATGAATACGGTGAAGCGCTTACTTTCCAAAGATCCGAAACACTCGCTCGGAATGGCACCCCATCGTGTGGAACAACGTGGAGAAACACAGACACAGCACGGCTCCGAGGAAGAAGAGAAAGAAAACGACTTTTTCCTGCCACTCGCTGATGAAGTGGGCGGCAGGGAGGCAGAGGAAATAAATACAAATTCCAACGAACAAAATAAAACCTGCAGAAAACAAAGTGTTTATTATACAAGTATGATGGATACATGCAGTGGAACCAGATATTAAATGTTTAGATTAAGGACTAACTTACTAGCAACCAATAGGTGAGCTACATATTTCTGATCAGAATAAAATAATTCTGCTTAATTTTATTAGCGAACAACCAAGTAAAACATGGTACAACCATTCTATATATTCCACCCTAACAAAGCTAGCATATATGATACTCAGGTCATATATGTTACTAATCACATGAAATAATACTGCTTAATATATACAACTTTATATCAAGCGATATATATGTTTATCATCATTAAGTGAAATATTAAAGAAGTTAAAGAAAGAAAAATTCGGTTTTAATTTTATGATAAAATCAGTATTCATTTTATTTTTTTGTTTTACCAGCAAAACTGAATTTGTTTACGACAAAGCAGTTTTTAAATTGTCTCATTATGATTATATTACCCTATTTACCTCTAAAAGAAATGCAATTTAAACTGCTTAATTAACCAAGCGATCTAATTTAAACCTTATTGGCTTGGAACCAATCAATACACAGATTAGCAGATTAGGATAACTAAACAAAGAAAAATAAAAACTTGACCAAGTTTTGAGCTACATTCCTACATAACATGTATTGGATGCATACTTCGGTGAATGGATTACTAATTCTGATTAGCAAGGGGACATCCCAAATATAATAGGTACCGGTATATGATAAATATTGTTTTACAACTGCCACGACCATAATACTAAGTCCTACTGCTTAAATGTGATTTTGGCAAGATTAAAAATAATTTTACACAATTGGCCATTCGAAAACACTATGAAAATATTAGATTTTAAACTATATCAATAAAATAAAGTACTTTTATATTAGTCTATAACATGTGCTCTGATATTACCTTAATATTAGCAGCAATATTAACACATACTAATAGTTATAACATATACTAATATTCCCCTTATACTAATATAAACACCAACAACAACGCAAAATACCAATCAGATGTGTCCATATGTTCCCAGTCTCAGTATGCAAGCGAAATATGGATCCGAAACAAGCTTTGAAACACGGCATGGCTGGTCGATGCCAGTGGTGCAGGAACTCATTGTCCTTTTGCCATTCTTGGAGCTGGAAGAATGAGACGACTCTCCAACTGTAGGGGGGAGGATGGGGTAACGCAATGCAGTGTGTATTATGTTTACAACATAAATCTATATGTGTGTGTTGTTTAATGCATGACAGAGGCAATGTAGTATAATACAGCTTCATCTATGCAGAAATGTGTTTTTTAAACTGCAAACTGTTAGTTTGTTGGCTATGCCTAAAAATTTTAAATTGATTTAAATATAGACATTTGACGATTGTCGTTTGTGGTCTTTTTACGGTTGACATTTTTCATTTTTTATAGAATTTTTTGTTGCATGTTTCAACATGGAAAGCACAAACAAAACCAAAGATATTCCATGGTTGTTTATGCCACACATTGAATTACCGGCCGTCCCACACTTTATGTGCAAATCTATCAACAGTATCAAACGCATTGTGCAATGTCTCCTTGGCTTGGCTGCCAATATCTTTAGCCATGCAAGATGAAGTGTCCATGTATGACATTGCGCCGTGTGCCGAGTGGTTTCTGTTCTCTGTTGTTTCTGTTGGTTGAATATGTTGTTGAGCTTGAGACTAGTACTGTTGTTTATATATATATCTCATCATACATACTGGCACTACCTATGTTAGTTATATATTTCACTTAATATCTTTATGCAAAACGTTATGCAAAACAATGCTTTGCATTATATATATTTCTGTATGGTCTAATGACAAATAAAGTAATACTGACTTAATTGCCGGATACAATATGTTGTCCAACTGTTGAACACAGATGCTGTTATACTGTGTTTAAATAACCACATTATCCATATTTGCTTATTACATTTTAATCACATGAAATGCAAATATTACTGTTTAGCACAACAGTGTGCAGGTAATTAAGTGTTTTGTTTTCATTTCATCAGCTCGAAATAGAAACAAATAGTAACAATGAGCAAAATGATATTTATAGGAGGAAACTGTTACCTGCAGGAAACAACGCGTTCTGTTCGGTTTCACCGTCTGAGCCGTCGTGGTTGAGCTGAAACCAAATCAACGTTGAATAACATGAAACAAGACAGTGCTTTATATTGATGCAAGGATGCTTAATATTGATGCAATGCAATTTATATTAATATCTCAAAGCGCTTTACATTTAGATAATTCGTTATACATTGTGATTATGACAGTTAATATTTTGCAGTCGAATAACATTATGCAATATTTCTTTTCATTGATGCATTGCAATATTGAATGTGATCATAGTAAACTAAGTTTCCACCTACAGATGTGAAGTCATATGATGCTATTTATAGAGAGATTATATCAAAGCACATAATCTTGCACAAGTCAAATGCTTTTCTGTGATCTATTTGTTTTTTTACAAAACATTATAATTGGGTTATGGGTTTGCTGCGAATATATACAATCCGTGGTTTTGTTAAATTTTTAGAGAAATTTGCCAGAAGGAAAACAACCATGTACCGGTACAAGAAATAATTATTTTTTGAAGAAAATATATTATAATTTTCTACCTTATTGACATGTTAAAACTAAATATTCATTTTTGGCAACACATCATTGAAATGAATGATACAATTGATCATTTAAAACACTTACATTCAACTGTGGACATGAGCTCGACTCTACAAGCGTATGTCGTTCTCTGATGGTACTTGCCTCATTGATCCCACGATGTTGTAGATTATTAGATGTGTCCGCCATCTTGATTTTATTGATTTATATTTGCCTATAGATTAAGGATGCAGCAACAATTACGTCCGTCCAGCAATTAGAACGAAGGCATGAATGCTTTCTACAACTTATCTGTCAGGAAAACTTGTCGGTTAGTACATGTAACAGTGAAAGAACTAAACACGAGGGTAAAAGGAGTAAGAAGGGAAACTTCTCACTAAAACTATAAAAAAACTATTTCTAACTCTGTCCCAAATACTTATTTCACCCAAAGCACTAATACTAACATCAACCCCTGCACCATACACTAATATTATTGTCATACTCTTTATTTATTAAGTAGTTTCCCCCCTAAATACAGAAAATAACCATTATTTATCGACTCCTGTAAATAACCAGTGTGTGTTAGGGATTATAAATTGCAGTGTTTCTTGTTATCTCTAGTATCCTCGTTGAACACCTGGTAAAAGTAAAACAGCTTACTTAACCTATGAAACTAATTCTAACCATGCCCCAAATATTTTAATATAAGGAATTATACCAACTCAAACCTTATTGTCACAATTTTTATTTTAGGCTGCAATTTTTCTATTTTTATCTTTGCCTTATTTTAGTTTACCCCAAACATAAGTATGGTTTTAACCTAGATCCAACAATAGTTTTCTTAACCACCAATCTTAACGCCAGAACTAAACATAACTCTTACACAAGCCCTAATCTTTATTGTAGTGGTGCAGTTTCCATCTTTACCAAAATATGACTAGGAATGGATGCTCTTGGTTTAAGACTACTGGATACACGCGACAACATTCCCAACTTCATAACTAAAATCAACAACTGAACGATATAGCAAGTCATCTGAGTTATATAACAACGTACACTGTGTAACCCAAGTGGCCAAAACAAACAATAATCCGAGTCACCTTTACATGACACTTTAACCCGAGTGAAGGAATTGCATGGCTATTACGTAACCGATTTTCTAGGAAATTCCCCACATTTTATAATTTTTTTTCTCACGCAGGAAACTACCAGATTAAAATTCTTGGATGGCAAACCGTTGGGCCAACTGTTTATTCGTCGACGTTGGTGGAACGTGTGTTTTAATGTCGTCTGAGCGCTATCCGAGGTTAAATATACATAAAAAATAAAATTTGTATTTTCAGTTATAAACATATTATCCAGGTCATGTTATCTATGATATCTAAGAGTTTCATTATGCTATGATAACCTTTTTTCTGGTATTTCGAAGGGACTAAACGTCATTGCCAAAGGGAGAAAGAAAAAACAAAACAGACAAAACAATATGAGTTAGTTAAGGAGTTGCATATTTTGATTTTTTTGTTTAAAAAAAATACCAGATTTTTGTAAGTTAACGCCGTATGCCCTGTAACCGTAACCCAAGCCCAACGCAGGTTGTCATTCGATTCGAAGACCCACGTTGGCCCATTGATTTTAAAACACGCACCGTGTTTTTTGTTTATCGGGGCTGTTGCAGAGTGTTGTGTATGTCTGAGAGAAGTACCGACGATAAATTCCTCATTTTACATATAGTTTGATTTGGTACACGATTAGACATTTATACGAATATGACCTACTATTGGGATTTGATGTGAAGTCCATTTTCGTTGTTCGATAATATGGCCACGTACGTTTAAATTTTCTCATGTTACACATTGTTTATGTAGTTGACGTATTTAAAAGTAGTTAAAACACGCCAACTACTACGTTTTGCAATATGTTATGCTTTATTATTCTACTATCTATGTTCTTAATTACTGTAACGAAGTAACAAAAATTAATCCAAACCTAACCTTACCAATGGTCGACCATATTCTAATCACGGGCTGGCTACATTTGATAAACAAAAGAACCAATTGATATTTCATATTACAGTTTGGAAGGGTTTGGTGTGATGGCATTTTGGTGTTTGGTTGGGTGAGGTCAAACCAATGTTAGTTGCAATATAACTGCACTCTTGGAAAGAAAACTAAAGAACCGACCAATAAGTATGGTTTGTTAGTGCGTCGCATTTCAGCCGAGGGGTTGCAGATTCGAAACTGGTTGCTAGCTAATCGGTTGTTTCCTAGGGCAAGTAACTAAACGGACATTGCCTGAACCCAGTCGAACGATGAATTCAACTAATATTGAAGGAATCATACACAACACGCTGAATATCATATCGATATTAATATTATATGCATACACTGATACATATTGGTACTCATACTGAAAACTTATCAAAAGCACTGAATCGGAAAATACATTAAAGGTTTTTATTACTTATTTCATGCAGATGCGCGTAGGAGTAACTAAAAATAATAAACCATTTCGACAAATTAAAGAGCATTTTTTACCAACTTGCAACTTTTTTAAACAAGAAATTGTGAAATATCACACATAATCATGCAAATGTTGGTTTACCAATCATACCCATGTCTTTTTACCAACGTAAAAGAGCTCTTATTAAATTTAAGACACGGTTAACATTTTGATTAGAGGCCCAAACCTCACAAAACCATGCGTTGGGTACAACTTGTAAAGCAACATTGTGGGTACAGTCGCATACAAATACGATATGAAACTCGTCTTATTAAGTATAAACATGGCAACACGGCGTTAACAATACGATATTATGGCAGCAACACTATTCAATTAGTAAAAATGTATTTACACTAAGCGTTGAAGTTAGCCTAACAGCACCCTTACTTCCTAATGGCACCAATTTAGCAACTACAAAACTAATATGCTACACTTATATTTAATTTTAACTTGAGATAATTATTTAGCGACATGATATGACACAAGTTTGCATTTATGGCAAAGTAACACGTTTGATGTATATATGCAAGTCATGGAAAAAAGCAATGATGAAATTATTTAAAACTATAACACCTGTTTACAACGTACACAAAGTTAAAACACAGCACTCTTTGGAAAAGTAAAAATAAATGTTCAATTTATAAGTTGTTCACTAATAGGACATTCATGTTTATCCCCGTGAATGGGGCGTTTACACACGGGCAATCGTCAGATCACCTCGCGCCCATCGTCGGGTTACCGGAGCTATTGCAGTGTGTTATATGATTCACACGTTCCTTCAATTTGGTAGAACCTGTTAATCCGCTGGGTTCAGACAATGTCCGTTAAGTGCCTTGCCCAAGGACACAACCGACTAGCTAGCGACCAGTTTTGATCTCCTTTCTGTTACCACTGCA
This sequence comes from Ciona savignyi, assembly GCA_000149265.1. Classification (NCBI taxonomy): domain Eukaryota; kingdom Metazoa; phylum Chordata; class Ascidiacea; order Phlebobranchia; family Cionidae; genus Ciona; species Ciona savignyi. Next base: position 209,099 of record CH000599.1, on the reverse strand, counting down.
GATAACTTGTAGGAAGATAGTTACAACGAATTCTTCCACAATTACACAAAACAATTGATATGCTGACATCACAAGGAGATGTTGCAATTAGTTGTCACAAAAATGTGAAGTTCACAAAATATTTTTGAGGAAAAATCTCAAAATAAGATTTTTGTTAAGAAATAAGATTTTTGAGGTAAACTTGAAAAGATATTTTAAAACTGAGAGTTTAATTTACCCGATCAAGTGTAGGTGAATGCAGATTGTGACCAATCATAATACTGGGTGGGTGGGGGTTGTGTGTCTTCTGCGGCGCGCGACATATATTCCCCGTAACTGGGGGGTGGGGGTTCAGTGTCACCCGGGGAGTCGATCTTTACGTCAACTATATCACTAGGAGGAGCTGTGGGTGCCGAGGCGATTGCCGAGTACGTTGGAACTATAGAAATAACATATTAGTTCGGCTGGTTGGGTGAGTGTTGGGACGGTAGTGGGAAGGTTGGAGGATCGAAACCAACCGATAACGAGTTCTGTGTGCATGGCTTCTGTGATATTATTCATTATGATAGTATTTATAAACTGGAACACTGCATTCAAAAGGTTGCCGACCCTTGCTCTACAGTTTGTAAGTTATCTCCACTGAAATTGAACAATTCAACTTACGATCCTGTGTAGGTGCGCTGGGCACAGTTTCATCATCATCCATGCGGCTTCCAATAATCAAAGGGATGATCCCCAAGTTAAACGCTGCGCCACATAAACCTGGTAGAGAGCAGCTCACCTGTTGATGAGGGGGGTTGAATGTTTGATCGATACACTGGTCAGTTGGTGGTTTGCATGTGTAGTGATGTTGGATATGTAGCGGATTGATAAACAAAAAACTGCAATGATCGATTAAATAGCAAAACTGCAACTGTATTGGCTCCGATAACTCATAGGGGTGCATGTCGGTTTACCCCTTTGATATGTGTGTGAGGAAACATATTATCAATGTGATAATCCTTACTGTGTGTACTATAAATATTGGTAGACAGTTTGTCTAGTGGATAGCTTAATATGTAAGATGGGCTGTAGGCAGGTAAACAAAGGGTTGTAGGTTCAACACTAGATAATGGTGGTAGAAAAGAATGGACAACCATCATATTAACGTATGCCCACAGTCAGGTTACCATATATGATATGGATATGTATTGCATTTTGTTCCATAAGTTGAATATATTACTACAGTTCAGTTTTCGGACATGCAACCATTCAGCTGAAAGACGACCCACTAGCCCACCAAGCTAAGTCAGACCAACGGCAACAGATGAAGAAACCTCACCTGAAGTCCATAACTGACATCGATCAAAGTGCAGTTGCGGAGTTGGGAAGCCACCACATCTGGGATGGTGATCGTCGGTTCGTTGCTGAAGGTTTTCCTGAGTCTCCTCGGTATCGGTTGGCTCTTCCACACGGCAACCGCTATCGACTTTGCCTTCTGCTTCATATTACCGGACGACGTCCAACTGAAATCCGATCGTTTCCCGTAGCATATCGCGCGTTGTATCAACCCAACCGTGTATTCCAGTGGTTCGTCACTGTTGAGTGGGATATATGAGAATATTCCAAGGGGGTTAACACATAATACCAGGGGGGTTAACACACATAATACTAAGGGGGTTAAGCTATTGCAGTATGTCGCATATGATAGACACATTCCTTCAATTTTAGTAGAACCCATCAATTTAGCAAGAATTGTAACAGGTTTACCATACCCATGTAAAACACCAATTATTGTCAGACCATCATCATTTCAGTCATATTCTAATAATTTGCTAGTTTAATTATATTAGAACTGGGTCTACTGTAAAACACTGGGACCAGGAATGTAGATCATGGTACATAACAATAAAATGGGTCCATGGTGACATATTGGGTCCAAAAATGTAACTTAAACCAACTCACCAGCCGTTATCAATATACCCGTTGATGATAATCTTATCCCCGGGTACGTATCCCCCTTTATCAGTAGTGAGGTCGAACTTTGCAGATGAAGCGCAACAACAACCACAATCATCTTCCTGTTCCCCCTGGATTTGCAGGGGACGGTAGAACGCCTGTGGGGAAGGAGGTGGAAGTTTATTGTCTAACCCAGTGCTTCACAACCAGTGTGCTGCGATACACTACTGTGCCGCAAGACAATGCTAGGTGTGCTGTGGGAAAATAATATTATGTTTTTAAAACAGTTTTAATTAAATAAAAAAAATTTAGACCTTGCAAATTTAAATATTGCGACTATCATACACTTCATATACATAAAACAGATGAAAACAACCATATCAACCAGATGAAAACAACCATATTAACCAGATGAAACAACCATATCAACCAGATGAAAACAACCATATCAACCAGATGAAAACAACCATATCAACCAGATGAAAACAACCATATCAACCAGATGAAACAACCATATAAACCAGATGAAACAACCATATCAACCAGATGAAACAACCATATCAACCAGATGAAAACGACCATATCAACCAGATGAAACAACCATATCAACCAGATGAAACAACCATATCAACCAGATGAAACAACCATATAAACCAGATGAAAACAACCATATCAACCAGATGAAAACAACCATATAAACCAGATGAAAACAACCATATCAACCAGATGAAACGACCATATCAACCAGATGAAACGACCATATCAACCAGATGAAAACAACCATATCAACCAGATGAAACGACCATATCAACCAGATGAAAACAACCATATAAACCAGATGAAAACAACCATATCAACCAGATGAAAACAACCATATCAACCAGATGAAAACAACCATATCAACCAGATGAAAACAACCATATCAACCAGATGAAACGACCATATCAACCAGATGAAAACAACCATATCAACCAGATGAAACAACCATATAAACCAGATGAAAACAACCATATCAACCAGATGAAAACAACCATATCAACCAGATGAAAACAACCATATCAACCAGATGAAAACAACCATATCAACCAGATGAAAACAACCATATCAACCAGATGAAACAACCAT
>CH000599.1:179085-205957 GCA_000149265.1 Ciona savignyi | reverse complement strand
AAACGACCATATCAACCAGATGAAAACAACCATATAAACCAGATGAAAACAACCATATCAACCAGATGAAAACAACCATATCAACCAGATGAAAACAACCATATCAACCAGATGAAACGACCATATCAACCAGATGAAACAACCATATAAACCAGATGAAAACAACCATATCAACCAGATGAAAACAACCATATCAACCAGATGAAAACAACCATATCAACCAGATGAAAACAACCATATCAACCAGATGAAACGACCATATCAACCAGATGAAAACAACCATATCAACCAGATGAAACAACCATATAAACCAGATGAAACAACCATATCAACCAGATGAAAACAACCATATCAACCAGATGAAAACAACCATATCAACCAGATGAAACGACCATATCAACCAGATGAAAACAACCATATCAACCAGATGAAACAACCATATAAACCAGATGAAAACAACCATATCAACCAGATGAAAACAACCATATCAACCAGATGAAACGACCATATCAACCAGATGAAAACAACCATATCAACCAGATGAAACAACCATATAAACCAGATGAAAACAACCATATCAACCAGATGAAAACAACCATATCAACCAGATGAAAACAACCATATCAACCAGATGAAAACAACCATATCAACCAGATGAAACGACCATATCAACCAGATGAAAACAACCATATCAACCAGATGAAACAACCATATAAACCAGATGAAAACAACCATATCAACCAGATGAAAACAACCATATCAACCAGATGAAAACAACCATATCAACCAGATGAAAACAACCATATCAACCAGATGAAAACAACCATATCAACCAGATGAAACAACCATATCAACCAGATGAAACAACCATATCAACCAGATGAAACAACCATATAAACCAGATGAAAACAACCATATCAACCAGATGAAAACAACCATATCAACCAGATGAAACGACCATATCAACCAGATGAAAACAACCATATCAACCAGATGAAACAACCATATAAACCAGATGAAAACAACCATATCAACCAGATGAAAACAACCATATCAACCAGATGAAACGACCATATCAACCAGATGAAAACAACCATATCAACCAGATGAAACAACCATATAAACCAGATGAAAACAACCATATCAACCAGATGAAAACAACCATATCAACCAGATGAAAACAACCATATCAACCAGATGAAACGACCATATCAACCAGATGAAAACAACCATATCAACCAGATGAAACAACCATATAAACCAGATGAAAACAACCATATCAACCAGATGAAAACAACCATATCAACAAGATGAAAACAACCATATCAACCAGATGAAAACAACCATATCAACCAGATGAAAACAACCATATCAACCAGATGAAAACAACCATATCAACCAGCTACATACCGCAGCAGTGTTGGGGTTAGCTGTGATATCGACTACATCGTCAACTACAAACGGAACGGACACGCTCTGCGGACTCTGGAACGACCCCCCTAGTAAGTGCGTCACTTGGATAATGTACCAGATGTTTCCGTGTTTGCCTGGGGGTGGAATATTCGGGATATAAAATATAAATAAAGGTATCGGAGCTGACAATTGTAAACAAAAATGTTTTAAAGCATATGGCATAAACAACTGTATATAAAAGGTAACCAGGGCTTCCCAAACTGGGAGTCGCGTAATGAATTTTAGGGGTCACAAAGAGCACATTAATTTCACATGTAAACTAATATATTTATAGTATCTTTTTTATATATATTATTTATAATATATTTATATATTTTAATCTGTTTAGGATTTTAAACACGAAGAAGGGTTGCATAAATTTTAATATTTTGAAAGGGGGAAGCGCAAATGGAAATGCAACATGTTTTAAAGCATGTGAAACATACAAGAATTGAATATAACAGGATAAATGAAAAAGAATGATATAAAAACCACATGTACGAGGCAACATATGGAACGGAATATTGATTGCGGGAATTTGACGCCATTGTTCAGTTACAACTTACTGTTGCGTTCTATGCTAACTACTTCGTGGAAGTTTTGTGTTATTGTAAACTAACTCCATTGGGTTTGCTACAACATATGAAGTTGGATGATTTTACGAACATAATCATTAATATTAACTTTTTATTTGTCTGGGATGTGTTGTCATGTTATATGTTGTTGGGTGTTAAGTTTAATTTATAGCAACATCTGTAGTAATCCACAGAAATTTAATAAGTCCTTTATTATAAGTGTGTCAGAAAAATGACTATCAAGAAAATTGCCTTGGGCTTACATTACATATAGCAAAAGTTTGCAAAGTTTGCAATGTTGCATCTCTAGTAGCCCTAACTTTGTATGCATGGGTCTTGGGCAGTGACCTCATCCACACCATCTTATTTGGATAGAATATTCATGTTTATCCCTGTGAATGGGAAAACAAAGGGGGTTAACACACGGGCAATCATCAGGTCACCTCGAGCCCACCGTCGGTTTACCGGAGTGTTGTGTATGATTTACACATTCTTTTAATTGGGTGAAACCCATTTATCCGCTGGGTTCAATGTCCATTATGTGCCTTGGCGAACGATTTACTAGCCACCAGTTTCAAATCTGCAACCTTTCGATTAAAAGCCGTTGTACTAAACCACCAAGCTAATCTATTAGAAGTTACTAGTCCTAAACGAGTTACTGGTCGTAATGCCATAAACAATATAACCAGAGGCACATTGTAGGAACAGGGCATAACCAAGATACGGGAAAACATAAATAATGGGGGGTTTAATGCCAACTTTAAAGAATATGTTATTGCATAAAAAGTTAAAAGTTTAAACGATAAAATATTTATAATTCTATTTAATTCCTACAATTAGGCCACTGTGGTGCGCTGACAGACTTGTGGTAATACAGCATGAATAATTGCACTATGCACGCAACACTACACATTGTGATAATAATTACATGGTATCATGACTAACAATGTCATTTGTCAATTTTTGATGTATGACCGAAGTGACTTGTTAAAAGTTGTAGCACCTCATAATTACAAATATTCCATGTCTGTATACTTTGTAAATTATTTTATGTTTATTTTTTTGCTTCAAAGACTGTTGTTTTGACGTGTTTTACAGATTTGCTTTTGCTATATTTTAACTGTGTTCTTCTTTTAATTACTAGTTGTAGTCGAGGTTATTATGCTGATGTAATACTTAACAAGAGAGCAATTGTGTCTCCTGACAAATCTGTCAACGCTTTTTTTGAAAAAAGGCACAGGTTGTGCGTGACTGTGTGTATGCATGTTTGTCTGGTTCATGAGCACAATAAAACCACATGGTGAATAGTGGTCAATATATCATTATAAACCACTGACACAACCACAACATAAACAATTATTTTTTTAGAAGTGGGATGTGGATGCTTTGATATCCTTTTTTTCATGTTTGGTTAAGATAATAATGTTTATCCCCGTGAATGGGAAAACCAAGGGGGTTAACACACGGGCAATCGTCAGATCACCTCGCGCCCATTGTCGGGTTACCGAAGCTATTGCAGTGTGTTGTGTATGAATGACACGTTCCTTCAATTTTGTAGAACCCATTAATCCACTGGGTTCAGGCAATGTCTGTTAAGTGAAAAAACAACCGACTAAAACAACCGACTAGCCAGTGGTTTCGATCCCACAACCTTTCCAGCCAACACACTAGACCAGCGGTTCCCAAACTTTTGTTGTTGGCGGCGCCTTTTGTAAACTTATTAAACCTTGCGGCTCCCTCATAAAGCCAAAATTTACTGCATGTATTGTATATTGTATATCCACTAGCACGCATTTGGATAACCATTCATACTCTTTAAAACTATTCACTAAAGTGACGAACAGTCAATTAATGCAAAGCAGTTATTTGACAAACCATTATTCGAAAACAATGCAAGGTAAGTCAGCAAATAGTGGCAGTTAACACTGAACAATGGATTTTTAACAAGTAAAACGAATACTTTATGGGGTTGCACACCAGGCTTATACATCTCCAACTAACACATGTACTGTAATTTTTTGTGAGGAAACAATATAATAAATGCAGCAACTTCCGCATGCTTTTGCGGCGCCCCTGGCAAAGTCTCACGGCTCCCCCGGGCGCCGCGGCGCCCAGTTTGGGAACCGCTGCACTAGACAACTGCAGCGATACTTACTTTCAAACGAAGAAGGACAAACTCGAGGAAGAGCGAAGGAAAACGGTTTCACGTGTTGTCCAACTGTTATCGAGGTTTCAGTTTGGTTGGCTGGGGGGAACATTATTTCATGTCAAACTTAGGATTGGTCATTATTTGTATACAGCATATGTTGTTTCTTTTTAATACATTTCCTTTATCAAGTTTAAAAAGCTTTAAAAGTTTAAATATTAGGTTAAAAAGATAGTTCAGTTTTTGGGTATGTAAACAGCAATTATTATCTGTTTAAATATTATTTTCTTAACCCAGTTCAAAAAGGCTATAATAAATTTGACTAACTATTTCATATATATTTGTCTTTGTATATCTGTATATGTTATAGAATATATACTTTTTGTTTATATATTAAATACATTATATCCCCCCCCCCCCTAGGCCAGGGGTCGGCAACCTTTTGCACTTAAAAGACCATTTTAACCGATATTTCCTGATATAAAAATTACTGGGAGCCGCAAAACTAAAAATATTTGACGCAAGTGTTCTGTTTGTTTCACTTAACTATGAGTATTAAATAGGGCTGCGAAAAATTAACGGTTAACCACGGTTAACCGTTTTTATGGTTAACCGTCACATCAAATTTTAACCGTTTAACCGTTTTTAACAACTCTTTTTTGAACTCTTTATCTGTTCGTTGGTTGGTAAAACGCACGCTTTCATGACATGAAATACCTGACTGACAACAGTAAAAAATGTGGGATGGCAACATACAAAATATACCACTCAGGTTTTTTCACTCATTATGGTATTTACAATGTGTTTACTGTAAAAAAAAAGAATTTGTGGCACAGAATCCTTAAAATCGCAACCTATATAACACACACGTTCATTCATATTTTAAAATGTTACTTTACCGCCCACATTTAATTGGGTGTAATTGCGTTTTAATAATCTTCAAATATACATAACTCCATTCACACGTTGATTGTTTCATTATTAACGTAATATAAGCAACCATTCACACGTCGATTGTTTGATTGTCAAAGTAATATACGCACCATTCACACGTCGATTGTTTGATTGTCAACGTAATATAAGCAACCATTCAGACTCTGATTGTTTGATATTTAACTCAATATTACGCATTACAATCAAAGTTATACTATGTGTCTTAAGGTGACGTTTAAAAACTATAAAGTAACGCATAAATAAGACCCGATAATGCCGGTAATCACGCGCGTTATTTCTTTGCTGCCCTTTACGGCTGCCTGAACTTTTTTTGCCAAAAACGGTGCCGATTTGATGGTAGTTTAAAGAAAATCGGTTAACGATTAACCGATTATTTTTACATCAGTTAACCGTTTTTTAAATTAACCGTTAATTCGCAGCCCCAGTATTAAACTTACTAAGCGCTTGCTACAGTAGCAATAAAATTAGTAAGAGGCTTATTAGAAGTATGAAAGAACCACAGGTTGCCGACCCCTAGTCTAAACTAACAAAGCTACAATAACTGTGGTGGGTTGGACTAAGTATTTCATGTCTAACTCAAGATTGGTCTATTTTTTAACATATATGTTAAAGAGCATATGTTATTAATTTACATATTACCGTTCCACATTCCGTCCACCAAGTTTAACAAAGTATAAGATTTCTTAATTTAGTTTTTTTATACAAGGTCCTGTTGCATGTTTATACCGTGGAAACCAAAATAAACAAAGAAAACAACCAAGTAACCACGATACCAACACAACCCACCTCCCCCCCATATGTAGATTTCCTCACTACAATATTCCTCCTTCCCTTTGTAAGTCTTCTCATCATCCCCACTCCCAACCTTCCACTTGGTCTTGCACCAACCCAGCAACTGGACCTTCAACCCTGGGGCGACATTGGATTAGAAGTGGTTAAAACTGCTCTACTTTTTCTTAATCCCTAAATAACATAAGGTTGGTGTACAAAAATGTCCCTTATCTTTTATTTGCTGGAAAGATTTGTATACAAGAGATTGTAGGTGGAGAAATCCACTTTAAGTGATTGATGCATTGTTATGAGTCGGATGGAACTCATGATGGAATCAGTGTTGAAAGTATGCTGTTATTGTTGGGTAAGGCAGACACCAGACAGTCTAGTCATTAAAGCTATTGTAGTGTACTAAATATGATGAAAATGTATTGAGCATGGGCAACATACAGCCTGTGGGCCGTGTCCGGCCCGTGAAGGGATTTCGACCGGCCCGAAGACTGTATCCAACCATACCCTGTAATTAAGATATTGAATACTTTTCATGTAATAATCCTCTCACCAAGAACTTTATTTTCCCACATCTGGCCCGCAGACTAGAGTTGACTACCCCTGCTTTAATCACACTCATATTTATGGTCATTGTCCAACATATTAGCTTAACAGAATAAAAAATAAATCAAACTCTAAGGTTCATCACAGTAACCAAGAATTTGAATAAAGGCAACTTGATTAAAAGTTAACACAACAGCCCGAGAACTCACTCTAACGTATTCAACACCACATTTAAGGCCATACAAGAATAAACCAGCAAATCAAAACTCTTAGTCTCGATCACAGCTCGCTCAAAGTAAACTTACACATGATCTTTATTGGTTTGTCGACTTGTATGAAGGCATTCCCACCCACACGCTCTCCAGTTTTAAATCGAATCTGTCCGTTGGTAAACTTCACATGTATAGGACCTATCTTACCCATGCTTGTTTTAACTTTCAATGCAACCTATGTTAAAGAATAAAGTTGTGTAATTTGTCTGTGTCTGACTCATTAACTTGGTGGGTTAGTGCGTTCGCCATTTAGCCGAAAGGTTTCAGGTGCGAAACTAGTCGCTAGCTAGTTGGTTGTGTCCTTGGGCAATGCAGTTAACAGACATTGCCTGAACCCAGTGAATTATTGGGTTCTACCAATTCGAAGGAACATGTGAATTATACAGAACGCACTGCAATAGCTTCGGTAACTCGACGTGGGTGCGAGGTAATCTGATCATTATCCTTGTGTTAACGCCCACTGGTTTTTCCATTTACGGGAACAAACACGAATATCCTACATTTAACTTTTAAGTCTATAGTTATAAAGGCCTTTGTCTAGGCACAGTTCAATTATCTTCTAATCTTATTGCTTAACAAAGTTGGGACAATAGCTGACATTGCAAGGGCAAAGACCATTATTGTAGTTGGTCTTTTTTGCAATTCTATTGCAAAATTATTAAGTGTTGCAGCCAATTCTAGATGTACTTATAAATTCTAACCAACCTTACCAAAGCTCCAGAACTAACCACAACCCGAGCCTTAACACTAATCCTAGCCCTCAATTTTAATTTACTGGAGACCTTTCCTTCTTTTTAAACTCTTAGTTTCACCCCAAATCTAACATTAATTCAAATGCTTTAATCTTTATTTTAGTGGTTATTTTACATCTTTTAAGTTTACCCCTAACAAACGTATTGTTATGGGCAGATTGATTATTCGGACTGCGTAATACTCTTGAGTCTTGACCGGGAATTGTATTGTATTATAAATACACGTTATTAATCTTGGCCATTAAAGTATTAATTATTAAGCGATGTATTCTCATCGTAAAATGGAATCAATAATATTGACATAGTAAGAAAACTGCTCTTCGACCACGTGTGCCATGTGATAACCGATGATTCATACCCAGGTGATAAGACATTCGGCAAATATTATTATGATGGAAATTAACTGGAAACCCCCCACCGCTGACGTCATTTATCACGTGAGCCAAAACATTCCAACATAGAAAACTTATTTTTGACCCTTAAATTTAACATTTTTACCTTGTGTGGTTGTGTGTCCGAGTGGTTAACCAGCCCCATAGCTAATCGGTTAACATGGTGACATTCAGCTGATAGTTTAGTTTTGTTTCCACAATGAAAACACGAAGAGCCTTTGATCATAGATATCTTGTAAGATATCTATGCTTTGATAAAAAATTTAAAATGGGAAAAATAGGCACAACGACAGTCGTTAAAAATAGGATAGGATAGGATAGGATATTCATCTTTATCCCCGTGAATGGGAAAAAGGTGAACACACGGGCAATCGTCAGATTACCTCGCGCCCATCGTCGGGTTACCGGAGTTATTGCAATGTGTTGTATATGATAGACACGTTCCTTCAATTTGGTAGAACCCATTAATCCGCTGGGTTCCGGCAATGTCCGTTAAGTGCCTTGCCCAAGGACAATAACCTACGCACTTAACCGTTAGACCAACGGGCCGGACTATATCTAAAATCCAATCATTTATTAACTTTGGTATATTTGGACGTGGCTGTCAATCCCACATATGTAAACTAGACCGGAAGATTGCTGAATCTAAACGAGCGGCTCGGTATTATCGGCTTCGTCCAGAGACAATTCCCGCATCAGATATACCAGGCTAAACCCTGCAGAGGTCTGAATAATATGAACCTGTAGTGAATTCGCGGTTTGTGTATTTCTTGTGCGTTATATATCTTATCGCGATAGTAATAACATCTAAATAATATTAGCCATGATCTTCAGATCAGGTGCCAGACATAGGAACCAAGTAGGCTATATATCCCCTGAAACCCTACATAACCTATCCTATCCTAAACATGTAAGATTGGCCTGAAATTTGGATTTTCCAGGTGATATTGCCTGTGGGAATCCCACACGAGTTTATAATTGTATCGCTGTGTATTTTATGATTAATTCGTTATGCCATGTTTCCAGATTTTGTGCATGGGAAGTTACGATTAATTTCCTGTTTTCGACAGATCAGTCGATGAATTGTTTCCCCGTGTTCTGTTTAACGCCGTCCAAACCTCGTGTACAAACATGTGTTTCCTGTTATGAGTCTTATATAAACTGTGTATAATTTCGTATTATTAAAGAGCAGTTTTGTCCTTGTCGGTTCCTTACCATTTAAGCTCAAGATCAAGGATACGCTAATAGTTAAAGTCGTATTTATTCATGACTGGCGCAACGGTTCGGTAAGGAAACACGAACGGACATGAGTTTTGCCTCTCACGGCAAATAAATGGTAGTCAGTTCTTAAAAGAACTAGTGGTGAGTCCCAAGTAGACTGATGTGTAAATACAAAACACGGCAATTTATACTGAAAGTGACAATGGGCGCGAATGCAATAAAACAGGGCGTCCGCGTTTAATGACGTTTGTCGTGACGATTAATGTGTTGTTCTCTTGTGCAATTAAGATTATGATTGTGGGAAATTCTTACACGAGAATTTGCATCATCCTCGCTTGGACAAGCCGTTCTCTCAAACCTTCACCTATACCTACTTAAGCTATGCCCTGTGTACAGTGCCCTTACTGGCTGCACCTTGCGTAAATACCTAATAAAATACTTCACATATGCTTACCCTTGTCTTACCCTGCTTACCACCCGTCAAAGTAAGAGCGCTGCTACATGCCGGAAGCGTTTTCAAAGTGGGCTCAATAAAATTTTCATTTTACTCTCGACGTTTAATGAACCACCGAATTGTGGCAAATTAGACCCATGATGCACAAGTATCCACAGACACCCATAAAACACAGTTCGTTTAATTTTCAAAATACTTTTTCTAAATGCAAAAACGACACTAAATTGACTAGAAAGAAAGTACGAATTGCTGTAGATTTTGCAAAATTTAAAACGAAAATGTTGAATTGTTGAGTAAAGGCAACGAACGTGTTTTACAATGGTTGTCATTTTGATTCAATTACCGACCTTGTTTCAATGCTTCTGGCCACCAAACTATATTCCTATTTTACTGCATAATGCGTATATAAACACTTCATCTGATGGTTGTGTTTCAAGCTTGTGAGGTGGTGCATGGCAGGTGGAATATATGGAATCAAACAATGTGTGAAGATTTAAAAGATCTTAATCAAAGAAGGTTCGTGTACATGTTACAGCAGCGACATGACTATGCATATTTATGATGACTCGTATCATGTGACACATTGGAACGAACATCAATCGCTTCGAAACCGTTTCGCAGTCTGTTCATCTTGTTGGGTTGGTGTGCCGGGTCTTTTGTTCGGATCTGAGGAATAAAATACGTCACGTTATTCTCGTAAATATTAACTGACACAGCTGCAAGTTAGATGTCAATAAACAGGTACTTGTACACTTTATAGGATAATCAAGTTTATCTTCGTGAATAAAAAAGAGCAACTAGCTCACACAAGCAATAGTTAAATTACCTCATGTTTACTACAGGGAGCGTTTAACATGGGTAACAATTATATATGGCAACTATTCACACAGGCAATCCTTAGATCACCTTGTACCCATCTTTGGGATACAGGAACTATTGCTGTGTTGTGTATTATTCAGACATTTAGTACCATTAATCCACTGGGTTAAGCTTCAGGCAATATCCGTTGCCCAAGGACACAACTGAATAGCTCATAGCTAGCTCGAATCAGCAACCCTTTGGATAAATGCCAACCAACAAGGATGAAGTAGTAAACAACCCGAGCAGAAATAAATGCAAATATTTCAATTAACGACACAAAGTTATATTAACACGGTACAATTGTGTTTTCCGGAAGGTTAATGCGACTGATACATATACTGAATTCAATACAAAAACAGTCCTAGTGACACAATTATCATGGTCCCAAAAAATCATATCAAAACAGGAAGTGACATACTTTCAACGGTCAGTTGTGACTTGCTGACCTCGGTTGAAACCCCGTTGTTGCAAACAGAATCCCGGGATTTATCGTCGTGCCAGATGGAGAGTGAGTCCATGGAGCTATCGTCGATATCCCCGGGACTGGGGTCGGATGAGGGGGTGCTGGTGTTGGTGCGACCTGTGGGGGGTTGAGTGGGGTTGTATCGTGGGGGGGTTTCGTGGGGGGTTTAGTGTTCATTCATTTTTTACCCCAGTATTAAATATTGGAAATGAATAAAATCACGACACAGAAAAAACAGGAAAATACGGCAAAACGAACGGTCTTTAAAACACGCTATTATAAAAAAAATATAAATAATAAATATAGCGAATGCGGCCACCAAACCTAAGCGAAAAAAAAATTAAATAAGAAGATGTAAAGCCCCGAAGAAGAGTGCAGTACAGTGTGGTTGTTTGGGTTGTATTATATCCACTCATGCTTGGTATAAAATCAGATCAATACCACACCGATGGGGGCCTCTAATTACTACATGACTTGGAGTACTTGGATTGAGCGCTTGGAGCCCTAATCCCAATATCCTCCAAGCGATCCTGTAGTAATTAGAGGGAATATCTTTTCCATTTTATGTATCAATACAAAGACAAATAGTTTATATTTGTGTTTGCTAAATTTCTGGACATGACCCAGGTATTTTTAATGAAATAATTTTAATTTATGATCAAAATCATCATCACTGTTAACTGAATAAATCAAATTTTACTTCTTTTTTCACCACTTACTATTGTCGTTAATCAGCATGATCCCTGGGTTCTTGGGAGGAACCTCCTCCTTGGGTTCTTCCTCACTTGGTTCGTTGGATTTCTCCGGGAAGGAGGAATCTGGCATCGGGACCCATTTGTAAATCCTCAGCGAGGAATCAGCTATTGAAACCCATTTCTTCTCCCTACGAATTATATCGAGATGAAATACAAACTGAATTAATCTGATTTCCTGTAACCGCTTAACTGAGAGAAATTTATTCCGCAACAAATTATTACCATTTTTTGTGTGTTGGGAAACATCATGAAGAATTTATTTATAATTAAGGGAATTAATTGATGTCACAACAATATTGTTGATTGGTGGAAAAAAGAAATTTGTAAAAGTTGCTGCTACTGAGTATTTTTGTTTTCTTTGTTAAAAATGCAGGCACAAAGGATCGAAGCGATTAATGAGTTCGAAACTGTAGAACGTCTCAAAGAATAAACACCACACTGCAATAGCTTCGGTAACTCAATGGTAGGCGCGAGGTGATCTGACGATTGCCCGTGTGTTAACCACCTTTCATCTTCCAATCACAAAAATAAACATAAATATCCTATCCTCCTTCTGGAGTTAATCTCAACAATCTATATTATTTCCATTTATATAATATTAGCTCTATAACCCCATAATAATTAACCAAGATACTCACACAACCCAAGATTAGCAACAAATGTACTGACCATCGTCGGACTTTCTCAAGCACAGTCATTGCTCTCTTGATGTCATCTTTCGCACGACTCCGCGTTTCAGCACGCGACGACCGACCGGTTGACATTCTTCTGTTACAACCCCTAACCTATACCTTGGAAATACAAGTAACGTGGTAGATAGTATTCCTATATCAAAATAAATTGGGCTAAATCCCACATAAGGATAAGGCTAGGGATATACCAAATGGGACTAAATATAAATCTTTATTAAGTTTTACCCTATAATACAGGTTAAAACAAATATACACAGTATCGTATAAAATCTTTGAGATTTTTCAAAGAGTTTTTACACATTTACAATTTTTTTATTTAATAGGATTTAGGTCAACTTTTCATTTTATATGGCTTATAAGAGGGCAACGACAAAAGGAGGAAAGTAGGGAAAATGCTTATTAAAACTATTAAAAATAATTCTAAGATCAACCACAGAACTAACTTCCATGCCGAAAAACTCCCAAAAGAACTAACACTAACTCCCGTATCATTAATATTTAGGTGGAAAACTATGGATAGATAAAAAGATAAAAGTAGGGAAATGAGCATATTAAAATTAAGTTTATATCATTAAGATTATTTTTCGTTCAAGAGTTAAAATTAAGAGATGATTCTAGGGTATTAGTGTTTAGCACATATGGAAAGTACATCAATTTTCGCTGAGATCTCGAGTGTGCATGCACCAAATATTTAAGTGTGCAGTGTGCAATAGTCCAAGAATGCACACTTCAAGTGTGCACACAATCTTCTTTTTATTACTATTTTGTAAAAATCTTAAACAAACATATTATTCTATCCTAAATATATCGTGTCCGTCAGCTAATATATCTATCTACGTAACATAGGGTCAGCTACATAACAAAAAATGTACTGACAGTAAATTACCCGAGGTCCAGAGGTAGGTTTACAGGTTTGTTGTGAAATTACCCAAGTGTGCAAAGACGCAGGGGAAAAAAAACTCGAGTGTGCAGCTGCCGTACTTTCCATACTGGGTGTTTAGTGCAGGGTTAGAATTAGTTTCCATTGTTTTAATGATCAGTTTCCCCTATTAGGTGTTACCTCCTACTATCTGGTGTGGCTGGTTTGAAATCAAAAATCAACTATATAAACAAAGAGAAAACTAAAAGGAGGGAAAGGGGGAGGGAGGGAAAGATTCAAGATTTTTATTTGGTCAGCATGATACTTTCATAATAGTGACGATCACCATTTTGTAATAAATAAATAAAGAAAAACACATTGTCACAATAACATTATAGAAAAGAAACGTAATTAATGCTGAAACCGCACATAAAATGAAGATAGGGGCAATAGAGTTAGTTTTAAACATAGGGTTTAAGTTAATGCTAGTTCTGGGGTTAAGATTAATGTTTAGGGCAGAGTTAAAATTAGTTTTCGCATTTTTACCGAGCAGTTTTCCTCTTTTCCTCATTAAGTTTTAGTGTTACAATTATGGCCTGTAAAGTGTTACCAGTCGCTAGTTATATTGTTGTGTCCTTAAGCAAAGCACTAATTGTACTCGACACGCTACAATATCTCCACCATGCTCAGCCCTGCAGCAAAAACACCAACAAACAAATTATTCCTGGTTTCCGACTCCACTACAAAGAAAGTACAAACATTAGGGAATACCCCATTTCATAGAAATCATACATAGTCAGTGTTTAGGAGGATAGGATAGGATAGGATATTCATCTTTATCCCCATGAATGGGAAAATACAAGGGGGTTAACACATGGGCAATCGTCAGATCACCTCGCGCCCATCGTCGGGTTACCGGAGCTATTGCAGTGTGTTATATATGATAGACACGTTCCTTAAATTTAGTAGAACCCATTTATCCGCTGGGTTCAGGCAATGACCGTAAAGTGCCCAAGGACACAACCGACAAGCTAGCGAACAGTTTCGCACCTGCAACCTTTCGATTGAAGGGCGACGCACTTAACCGCTAGACCAACCGGCCGGACAGTGTTTTAATGACCGTCAGTGGTCGAATGGTTAACGCGACCGACACATATACCTATTCAATATAAAACCGGTCTTAGAGACAAGCCCGTCATCTAACGGTGAAAGTGAGGTGATCTAGCGATTGTCCATTTTGCGTTTTCCCATTCACGAAAATAAAAATAAAAAACGGTCACTGTGACGAGCTTATCGTGTGCGAAACTTTCCCTAATTGTTTATTGTCGGTCTGTTCTATGGAGAAGTTCGATTTAATAACCTATTCATGTCAGGTTCATCCCAAAGTCCATATTGCGAGTGCCGAGTTTGAACCCAAAACCTTTCGACCGACTCTACGACTCTTTACAAAAGCAGGTAAATATCCCTAAAATGCAATAAATAAAATAAAGATAGACTGCCCCGTAAATAGCATACCACTACTACCCTCGCTACCTGACCGTGTGCATGCGATATTCTAACGACCAAGTAATAACGTCACCTCTCACATGACTTTTCCCACCTCGATGACAAACCCGAGTTTATAGAGCTAAGTTTCGAACCCATGATCGTCACGGAGACCGGTTTTTATATAGAGGCTATATAAATCGGCAGAGTTAACCATTTGGCCAAACGACCTTTTAAAACGAGTTTATTTTAAACCAAATTATTAAATATAAATAGGAGTTCTATCACTTTGGTTTTATCAAGGCATTTAAAACAAAATTTCTCGAATAAAGAATTTTTTTTGTATAATAAATTAGACAAATTCGTCGTTATTATTTTTATTTATATATTTATAAGAAAAAGAAAACATTTGAGCATGGCAGTGAATTTTGAGCTGCTGTTTTGGCAAGAAACAACATTCGATAAGTGCAGACGACGTAAATGTTACGTCACAATTAGAGCGAGAAAAAAACATGACTTGGTAAAAAATGTACAAACGTCACACAATTGCAATGAACTTGTGGGAAATTGGGGTAAAAATAAACAAATCAACAAATTTTATAAAAGTCACATTTTTCATAAATTGATGTAAATAAATTGATTTTCTCGCCTAACTGAAAGAGCTTCAGTTTGGTAACGCCATTGGGATAGAGTACTCAGGTAACGATAACATTTATGTAACAAGTTTGTCGTTGGTTTAAATAGAAAAGCAGTCGGCACATGTCTGAATATTTATTAATGATAGGGTGAAATATGCAAGGTGCGTTACCACACGGGTATTCGCCAAATTACCTTATGCCCACTGCCGAGTTACCGGGGATATTGCATTGTGCTGTATACGACGAAGATGTTGCATTGTTTTAGTTTAACTTATTAATCCATTGTTTTCTATGATCATTGCCCAATGACACAAGCAGTTAAGCAAGCGTCTTGTTTCGATCCTGCAACCGTCGGGATGAAAGACGACGTTCCAACCCACCAAGCTATGCGGCAGGACGAAGCACAAATGACGTGTGCGTGGAGCTGCTTGCGTGAAGCTGGAATGTTACAACGGTCGCTCGCTTATTGCAATGCTGGAATCACTTGGCAGGGGGCATGTGTACACAGCGTTTGACGACGCAGCATTGCACCTCATGCCAATATGGCCGTATGCAAATGAGGTGGTGGTTATCAGGGGTTTTCCCCAGATGGGTTCCGAGGTTTCAACACCGCATGTCCATTGCTTGGGTGGTTGGCGAAGCTGAAAGGAGCCACTGACTTGACCGGGGAGGACGGGGTCACCTGTGATTGATGGATTGATGTGTGTCAAAAAAATGCGGGTTTCATGTTTATTCCCGTGAATGGGGAAACCAAGGGGGTAATCACACGGGCAATCGTCAGATCACCTCGCCCCCATCGTAGGGTTACCGGAGCTATTGCAATGTGATTCGCATGTTCCTTTAATTTAGTAGAACCCATTAGAACCCATTAATCCACTGGGTTCAGGCAAATGTCCTTATTGTCCAAGGACACAACCGACTAGCTCGCAGTAGGTTAAAACCTGCAATCCTTCGACTTAATGGGTACGGACTAAACCACCAAGCTAACTGGTCGACTGGTGCATGTTGACACCATACATGGCTCATTGAATACACCGTATCCATGCACAGGTTATTAATCCGATGATACCTGTGTTTTCCCGCTGCTATGACGACTTCGTTGCGAGTTCGGGAAAGACATGCGACCGTCACTAGGTGTCACTGCAGGGCTCGATTTGCTCTGAGCGGTCGCTTGGAACGACTCATCTAAGTTCAACACGTGTGGGCGCTCGCGGTTCATGATCTGCTGCATGTGTTGGGTGGGAACGAGTTTCGGTTTCGGTTTATTCGGCAACGTCGTGTGACGTGCGTACTGCTCAGCGTCGTCGAACATTTGCGGGGGGATTTCCCTCATTGGAGTCCCGGGGTTCGATTGCGTGGCGAATCGACCGGGATACGGCCGAGTGGGTTTGGCGAATAAAGGTTCAAGTTGGTCATGGATCATGGCTGGGGCTGTGTTGGCTGCTGTGGTGGGTGCGAAGGTGGGGGGGTCTTGCTCGTACACGGGGAACACTTGGAGCGATAGATGCTCTTTCCTTCTACTTTCATTGTCTCCATTGTTCGGTATGAATGGCTCTTGTTCCTCTTGAATGGATTGGTATTGTGTGGGTTGGGAGAGCTGGATATGGGAGGTGGGGATTCCCCCTTTACCGGGTTCGCTGACGTAACGCTTCCGCTGGTGCGGCATGGAGTAGCCGTTAGGTGTCCCTGTTGCTGGGGAAATGGAGCAAAATTTATTATTTTGAATTGTAAGTTTAAACTTACAAGTTTAGTATTTTTGGTTAGATAGACCTTCTGCCTAACAAAACCGTCAGTTAAATTTCTATTTCCTGAGTTACAAATCCAAAGCTAATATCTATGTTTTCTAAATATAGAAAAACACACCAGGAACATATTATCCTATTCACCAAACATATAATATCTCACCTAACACTTGGCCATCCTTCGGGTATCCATTCTGACCCTTCTGCATTCGTCTGCGGTCTAAACTATAAGTCCGTGCTTGTGGATCAAATGCTTTGCCGTTTTGTATCTGTCGATTCGGGGTTTGTACCACGGGGATCCACCCTTGACCCCCGTTAGCGGGGTTCGGCATTTGTTGTTGTGGGTGCAACTGCCCCATGGGTTGCTGGATGTAGATGGGTTGTTGTGCGCTGCGTGGGGCTTGTAACGAGTGTTGGCGGCCGACCGGGTGTCGGTTGGGCCGAGGGTGGCCCATTGTGCCCGGCTGGTCCATGCTGTACGTCCGGAACATGGGTGGACCCGGAAAGGAGGTGGATCGCGAAGGGGGGGCCCTCTTGTGGGGGGAACTTGGCCCGAATGCGTCGTTGTCCAACGGGACGGTCATGTCCAAACTGTGACCGCTTTCGTTCGATAATTGTCGTTCGTATTGGGACTCGAAGAAAGGTTGGGTCTGTGGAATATTAACTTTGTGATTTTGTTGCATTTATTGGAGTTTTGTGGTCGTCTGATTACCTTGCGAATAGTTAAATTGGTACAAATACAATCTGTAAAATGGTAAATTAAATTGAAACTATCCAGTTTCAGTAAAAATTTTCAATTGATTTATCAAAATGAGTGAAACAAACCAGCGGCATACAAGTACACCCAGCAGAGGGTAGGATTTGAACCCCAACCTTCCAACTTATTGAGCCACCACACAATATCTCACCGGACTATCTTGGTGTTCCACCCCATTGGACCCTGTGGAATGTTTGGTCGATCTTCCTGTTTGCCTCCCACTGTGGTTGCTGCTACTAGACATCAACTGGAGACATTTTGTTTTGTAAGTTTGTTTTATAAATATCGTGATGTTCAAGTTCAAATTTTGTAAATAAAACTGATAAAATTTGGACTTTATAGTCTCTTTTATTCAACATCGGAAAACTTTCCTTACTATAAATCCCACTACTTTTCCGTTTTATAGATAAAGTGTCCTACTATCCACACATAATACACAGATCAAGTAAATATTTTAAATCAAATTTCAAACCTTCTTTTGCCTGTGATTGGTTGGTTGATCCTGGGTGGCTTCTGATTGGTCGAAAACCTCTTCATCACTTCTATTACCCGAGATGTAGTCGTTGCCGCGGGGCCCACTATTTCTGTGGTTGGGGGGGGGGGTTAAGGGGGCTATTGCACACAACAGATTATTGTTTGTAGACAAATGATGTGCTGTACAGCAGTAAGTTTATCCCCGTGAATGGAAAAACCAAGCGGGTTAACACACGGGCAATCGTCAGATCACCTCGCGCTCACCAAAAGGTTACCTGAGCTATTGTAGTGTGTTGTGTATGATAGACACAATCCTTCAATTTAGGGTTGATTCATATTAATCCACTGGGTTCAGTTGATTGCCCAAGGACACAACCGGCTAGCTAGGAACCTCTTGGCTGAAAGGTAATTTACTAACCCAATTGTCTTGCAATTTATTATTTTTATCACAACATTTGCTTAACTACTCCATGGATATTTCGTAAATGTGATTTCATAAATCCCTTTGTGATGTAAACATTACATCACACCTAAACCAAGTCCATAATTACATTCAATTACTGATCGACTATCAATTATCCACAGTATACATGGAAAGATAGTTTGAATGTCTTTTAACTTTCCATGCAATATTCCATAACCTCACAAATACAATCATCACCACATAAACACCCATGAATATGTTTCACCTGTTCCCACTGGATTGCCTCGATCGCGATTTTTTCTCCGGGGAGTGAAATGTGCTTTCCTTCTGAATATGGTTCCCTCCCTGTGGTAAAAAAGGATGAAAATTATTATTTTTAACTTGTTTATTCTTTTTAAATTAATAAACAGTAGTTAAAGAAACAGACACTTAAAATGTAGCAAAAAAGAGATAATTTTAAAATGACAGTGATAGCACTTTAAATTAGTTCAGTTTATTTTTTAGCTCCTTCATTACATTAAAGAACAATGAAATAATTGTATAAAGTTAAGGAGGCAGGATAAAACGGCAAAACTACATTAGTTTGGTTAAATTGCCATTGTGCAATGACCTTATCCAATCCTGACCAATATTCATAAGTTCCATGGCACATAATATTATAAGGAAGGAACAAAATTTAAAAAAATTACAAGGTACTTTAGGCAGCGCCAACTTCCTTTAGCCACCAGCTGGTTTCAATCCCACCATCTTTCGACTACCATCCAACACATCCACTTACATTGGTCATTTTGAAGTTCCCCATCACTGGTTCCTTTCCTTTCTTCGCTCTGCGACTCCAGTAGCAACAGATGAACGAAGCGTTGATGAATCCTGCTACAAACATACCCAGCGCAAGAATTATCAACATTGTCATGTTACTTGACGCAAACAACATGGTGCCAGGTTCGGAACTCGGCAAGGGGACCATGACTGTGTTGTTTGAAGTAGTGGTGTTGATTGGTGTTGAATCGTTCAATATCGTTTGTGGTTTCGTTACCTCGGGTTTGGTGGAAACTGAAAAGAAATGTGTTAATCAACAAATGTGTTAGCTCAGTTGGTAAGTGCGTCGCCTTTCAGCCGAAAGGTTGCAGATTCGAAATTGGTCTCTAGATAGTCGGTTGTGTCCTTAACAAGCATAGCCTGAAAACTTAACGGACATTGCCTGAACCCAGTAGAATGAAGGGTTTGGCTAAATTGAAGGAAGGTGTGAATCATACACAACACACTGCAACAGCTCCGGTAACCCGACGATGGGCACGAGGTGATCTGATGATTGCCCATGTGTTAACCCCCTAGGTTTTCCCATTCACGGGGATAAACATGAATATCCTTTTCTCCTTCTTCCATCCTAAACATAATTCACAAAACAACAATTTTACAATGGGAAAAAAAATCTAATGGTTTGATATTAAAACCAATCTAACGGGTTATATTACATAAAGAACTTAAACATTTGTGTTAATTTTCCAACTAACAGAGCCTTAAGTCACTTTAAAATGGTTAACCACCAAATATATCACTGACGAACTACACTTAATAAAACAACTTTTATCTGCACAACAAAGTGCATTGTATAAATGGCCATATTCGATTGCATTTTGTTCTTTATAAAACATGCAAATTAACTATTAAACATGCAAATTAACTGAATAAAACTTCGGCTTCAACCTATAGTTATAATAACAGTTAGTCGGAATGCAAAACAGCAGTTTTAGCACAACCGGTAGGAAAATTAATAATTATATAGACAGGGGTTAGAACATATGGGGAGACATGTAATATTTTAATTACCATGACAAGATTAATTCATAAAACCTTTATTTTAAAATAAACACAAAACTAAATAAAATTAATTAACACTTAAGTGTATTTTGGTGGAATTTAAAGTGATTCTTGGGGAAATAATCATGTCTGATTACTAAGATCAAGGAAGTACAAATAAACTCAAAGTTCTCAAGTTTGCAGCTACAAGAGACAGGTTGACCTAGTTTATCTGCGCCAGGAAATTTGATATTTTGAGCTTGCGCTAACTTGACGTTATCACAGCCACCATCTAACCCCGGCCTAAACATTGATTACCTGCAACGATGGCTTTGCATGGGGAGGTATCAGCATGTATGAAGGTTGTGGACAATGGATGGCTGTACATACACTGCTCATGTCTTCGACTCCATCTACAATATGGATCTCGGGCTTCCGTGCAAGCGCTGAGGAACAAATAATTGTTTTTCAATTTTTCAATTTATTTTTTCGACCAAGTATAAATAGAATTATTTCCCATCGATCAGACAAGCATGAGCGTTTATATTTACATTTGTCTTTTGTAGGTTGCTAGTGGTTCATTGTGTCTTTTAACGAGGCACTTTTGAAGTGTGAATTATACACAATACACTGCAATAAACCGATGGTGATAGTAATCACTCATTATAATAATTGTCTTTTATGTTATGTTGTACCACCCACAACAATACACATAAGTATTTTCTGTTATATTACCAATGAAAAATAATGAAATAATCAAAATACCTTTTTTGTACTGGAACAAAATTACATCTACGATTTATTTAACAACTATCAATCCCTGATACCCACACCACCATGCAAACCAATACAAAACGCCCCTCTAACACAATCCACCGCATTGAAACCCACCTCTCACTACAAGTATTATGGAGAGGACAGAGAGGTGCAGCAACCACACAACGATCAAAGTTCACTAATATTCTTCCACTCTCAATATCAATCACGATCTTACGAATCGATCTGCGGAAAAAACAAATTTAGTTTCTCAGACAATAACCAATTCATATTTTGTTTGTTAGATGTTCTGGAATATTTATTAAAAATTTTTTTTTTCTTTGATCTTTGCCCAGTTGTCCAGTTTATAAGGTAAATAAATATTCTGGGTATTTTACCAATTTTTATATAATAAACTTCAATAAATTTCTTTGTTATTTTTAGACAATTATAAATTTAAAAGGTATGGGTCTTATTGTACAGGAAGATTTCTTTGTGTTGGTTTGCACTAGAATTGCCGCTGTGCGCACAACAAACTAATATCGCTTGCATAATCTTGCAAACTTAAACTTGTTGGCAAAATATCAAAGGTCAACAGGTGACTCTAAATCCAAATCAATCGTCTTAAAAAGACATGTCTGTCAATCAGTATGATTCCTGATTGATTGGGATAAATTGATGAAAAAAAATTAGAAATTACCTAAAATGCAATTATGATGTGCTATATGCTGCATATTAATATTTGATGAAAATAATTTTGATAACAAACTTTTCTAGATTTATTTATTTTTAAACAAAAAAGAATCAGATCTTTGCAGGACACTTAGCAGACATTGCCTGAACCCAGTGTTTTAATAAGATTTTTTATAATTTTTAAAACAACTAAAACTTATTTAAAAACAACCGTACTTGTTCCCATCGCGACATTTCTCCCCATTAAACACCACCCTCTCCTCCACTACGACCACGTTTTGCTTCTCGTCGATCAACAACTTGATGATCTTGCCGTCCTCTGTTCCCATGACAACCACCGTACGTCGCCACCCGGTGAGCACATCTACCGCGAGTGTCGTCAGGAAGTTTCTGGAAATCGTGGCGGTTAGCGACGGGGGGGAATATAGGGAAAGAGTTCTTTAATTAATCTTTTAAGTTAGATTACCTTTAGGTTTCCAGTCTGTTAAGTTTGGTGCATATGTAATGCACTTTGATTATTCAGCAAAACTGGTCGCTAGCTATTCGGTTGTGTCCTTGGGCAAGGCACTTTACGGACATTGCCTGAACCCAGCGTATTAATGGGTTCTACCAAATTGAAGGAACGTGTGAATCATACACAACACACTGCCATAGCTCCGGTAACCCGACGGTGGGCACGAGGTGATCTGACGATTGCCCGTGTGTTAACCCCCTTGCTTTTCCAATTCACGGGGATAAACATAAATATCCTATCCTATTCTACATAGTCAGGCTACCATATTTAGTGCAGTATGCTAATATGTGATCTATAACACATACTGTTCAGCAGCAGCTAGTTTGTTTATTTTTATAATTTACTAAAAAAATGCTTTTGGTGTTTGTAAAAACAATTAAGAATAACACAAATGAATTACCAAATGGACAACTAGTGAATTGAAAGTTAACTAATTTAATAAATCTTTGCTAACGATATTATCTCCATCATAATTGTCACTTAAAGTATTAACTACATATTAATATTCCTGTGATCATAAGATAAATCAGATCCCATATAATTTCTGCCACAAAATGTGTTAAATTAGCTTTATTAGTTGGGATGGTAAAACACATTAAGATTCTATTATTCTGACATCATTATGGTAATTATGATTTGACAAATGAGGCTTTGTTCTATTTTTAGACACAAAACAAAAACTTGAATTAGGGAAATTAACACTTTCTAAAAAGACAAATCTCCTGGTTAAAAGCTGGGTGTAATGCATGGGTTAGCCCATGTGTTAAGGGGTCTTTAATATAGGTTAGCCCAGTATGTCTTGTTTATTTCATTGGCTGGACAATAGAGTGAAATATAATATCTTTTTTCATCAAATTACCTCGTGCTTACAGTCGGGTTTCATGTTTCACCTTTTTGCAATATTAAGATCAAAGTAATTGTTAGTTATAAAAGAAACGAAAATTAATGGTAAAGTACAACATAAAATAACTACTACAGTATAATGTATATGATTGGTATATTTTTTAGTTTTGGTAAAACCCATTAATTCATTGGGTACAGGGAATGTCCGATAAGTGCCTTGCCCAAGTATATAAGCCACTAGCTAGCGGCGCTGGTTGGTATTATGATGTCACCTTCCACTGATGATCCAACATTCTATCACAATAGACAAGCATGTAAAGTCACACTTACAAATAAAGCATTTACATTGCATTGAGTGAATACCAAACAACAGTTTTACAAAAAAATATTTAGGTTTTTAAAAACTATTACAGATATTGAATAATGGGATTATTAAAACATAAGTTTAATTTAGAAAATCTTAATCAACCCCCATAAACATCATAAATTTGAAGAAATTCTGATAAACAACCATTACAATAGACAAGCCAAGTATTTAAACCCACATTACAAATGGCCTTTAGCCCTTTACATTGCATTAATATTATGACAATCAATAGTTTTCCATAAAACATTCAGTAAAAGGGAAGTACCACATTTATGAATTTTTTAAATTGTTCGATTTTAGAAATCACCTAAATTTAGAAACCCTTAAACAACCTTCATATACAACATAAGTTGAGGAAATGCAGTTAAATCTCCGAGAATATATGGAATGCCCCATTGATCCACAGATCACGCAGCTTACCTCTCTGTCATCCTGGTGTACACTGGGAGAGAGTTGTGGTGTCCGGTGTGGTTGCGTAGATCCCATGCCGCGACGTCGTGGAACATCATCGGGTGTTTGCGGGTGAACGTGAGGTCTACGTCGCTTCGTGGGTGTGGGGGGTTGTCGCAACTGGGGGGGAATGTGTTAGATTTATAAGAAGGGTGAGTGGATATGAATGTACAATTATAACTGGGGGGTGACATACTGTAAAATTAAACATGTTTGGCTTGGGGGTGTATATGGGGGGGGGCCTGAATGTGCAACTGGGGGTGAATATGTTACCATTATAATTGGAAACATACTGTTTCGTTAAACGTGTTTGCCTTTCTACAAATGTACTACAGGATTATTGATTTAATATTTCTATACAAAGCTATATTCGCGAAAGTTGAATTATGTTTTTCTATCTTTTTTGAGTATTGGATTTTTGTATTAAAAATGTTGTGGGCATCAAATGAAATTTTGATCACAATAAATAATGATTGGTAATGTTGAAGTTTTAATAAATACTCCTACATTGCAGATGCTTCCTCAATAAATTAATTGGTTGAACAAAACTATAGCAATGTCTCCTACTGAGAAATAGAAAATACTCATTGGTAAATTTACTAACATAGAAATAATTCCACATTTAAACTTCAAATTTTGTTCCAAATTTCGTTTACGAAGATTAAAAAATCCTTTTAACAAAAAATATCTAAAAGTTTGTCTTAATTTATATGGAAATCATGGTAGATTAATAAAAAAGTTACAATAACAATAATAATAACTGACAAGAAAATTACTGTGAGCATAGAAATAGCATATGTTTCATCTTTTCTTCGCAATTGTAGCGTTTAATACCCATAGTAGTAATTATGTGTAATCCAGTATTACCTTCTTAAATGTGGTATGGAACACATTATTAGGCTGATGGAAATTATGGTTTCAATTTGATTAAGAAATTTCGACCTGCTCATTACAGCTGAACAATAATTACCCATAGAGGTCCCATTTTAATCCAGATGCGACAAAAACAAGGATTTAAAAAAATTCTGACACAAAAACAGTTAATTTTATTACATTTTTTCCTAATCTAAACCCCAACATTTTTTAAAAATTGTAATATTTTGTGGCACAACCTATATTAGGATTATATGCTTCTTGAGATTTCAAATAAGCTATCATCATACTGTGTGTCTGTGTGTTTCATTTCATGCTTAAATTAAGTTGTTCTTCACGAAAATTAGTTTCCAATAAGAATATCACAAGGATTGTTATGATTGCTGGGGGTGTTGGTTGTTAAAACCAATCCATCAATGAACTCGTATGGCAAACCCTTGGTTATTAAGTGACAAGTTATTGGATCGAAATTAGCCTTTACCTAGTTGATTGTCCTTGGGCAAGGTACTTAATGTACATTGCCTGAATTCAGCGGATTAATAGGTTCTACCAAATTAAATGGATGTTCCAATCTAACACACCACACTGCAATAAGTCCGGTAAACTGACGGTGAACATGAGGTGATCTATCGATTGCGTTATGTAATAATGCCCCTGCATTTTGGAATGACATCTCAATCATAATAGTTCTTGGTCTGCTCACCGGGCTGGATGTGGCTTGGGATAGACATCTTGCTTCCCCCAGTAGGAAACGTAATTCTCGTCCGTGTATTTTTCCAAGAAATCCCCCAATAATGCTGTTTCTATGTCGTCCTCCGTGTAGACGCAGAGCGCAGAGGCCGGGACGCTGTTCCTGTGATGCAATTATGACATCACAATAATGTTATGAACCACTCATATTTCACAAAGTGTTGTTGCCTAATTTAAATCTGGTCATACCATTAACTGATAGGTTACGGTATCAAAAACCTATCTAGTCAGTTGTGTTATGTCCCAGTGCAATTATTAGCAGACACTGTTATATCCCAGTAGATTAATGAGTTAAAATATAAACTGTTGCAATGTCTTTAACAGTTTTAACTAACTATATTAGAAAAAAACTTGGCCATTGTCATAAGGCAATCTGACGAAAGCTTTCAATTACAAAGAGAAATTGTAAAACAATAAGAATAACTAAACCACTTACCTGGAGAATTCATGACAGTAAAGATAACGTTCCTGGTCCCGTTACCAGTATACACCGACACTAGATCGGAACTATCCACGATTTCGTTGAAATAGAACGGAGGTTGCCCTGGGAGGGAACAGTTGAGGCGAACTTTGAAAAACGTTGTGAATTTGTTCCTCAGAACGGACTTCCCACCCACGTCTCCCTTGCATGCTTGGCCCAGTCGACTGTAAGTTTGCTGTGATGATTTGGATTATAAGTTGTTAGGTTGTTAGGAGATTTGTGATGTTATTAACTGTAAGTGGCAAAATTGCTGGGTTCGAAACCTATTAGATTTTATTTTTCTATTTTTTTTTTTTTTTTTTGGTATTTTTCTTAGTTTTTATTTGTTTGGGATTTTAATTTTTACTTCTCCATTATATTAAAGAAGAATGACATAATTAAAAGGAGGCAAAATAAAATGGCAAAACTACAGTAGTTAAATACGTCAGTGGAATAACTCAGAAAAATAACGGCATGTTCAACCCCACAAAACGGGCAACCGACTTTAAGTTTTCTGTCAAGATATCTATATTATAAGTTGTTGGGTTGTTGGTAGAATAATGATGGCTTTCAACTGCAAATTGGAGGTTTTAAAGGAACTATTGGTTTAGTTTATTATTTACTCCTTTATTACATAAAAGAATAATAGAACAGTTAATTAAACAAAGAGAT
>CH000599.1:111574-162717 GCA_000149265.1 Ciona savignyi | reverse complement strand
GTAACCCGACGGTGGGCGCGAGGTAATGTGACGAATATCCGTGTGTTAACCCCCTTGGTTTTCCATTGACGGGGGATAAACATGAATATCATATCGATGTTTTAATGAATGGCGTTGGTAATGTAGGACCATGTAACTGTAAGCACAGGTATTACTTATTATAATACAGAAGCGAAAACTAAACGAAGCAAAGTAGCAACGGTTGATAAACTCGTGAAAAGTTGGGACGAAAATAGAAGTGCCAGTCACGGTTGGCTGGGTGGTTAAACCACTCCTTGGTTGGACACGGTTCAGTGATTTTGAGAGTAAAGCCAGGGAAATAAGAGGGATAACTGACTTTCCTTGAATACTTTGTTACTCGTCTTAGAGACACAGACACAACCCACCTTTTTAAATATTTCAATTTGCAAGTATATGGGCCATAGCGTTGAAACACTCTAAAATACAGTTGTTATTACGGGATATTCCTGCTTGGTTTTACCACGTTTTTACCTGACAAGGTTCTGAATCTGTTATGTTCTTGTCACCAGGATCGTTTTTGTATTGAATTTTTTCGTTAACCATTCGGCCACACTGCCGGACCTGGAAAACGAAGACAACGGCAATTGTCAGACCTAACGCCCAGCACGGTCGGGTTACCGGGGATTTTCCTGTGTGTTGTGTATGTTGCTCTTAACTTCAACCCATTATTTTACTAGATTCAGGCGATGTCTGTCTTGCTTAGGACACAACCGACGCTGTCTAAGAGGCCAGTTTCAATCCTGCAACTATTCGGCTGACGACGCGCTGTGATCTATGCGGTTGGAGATTTTATTACATAGACTTGTTCTAATAAATTATGTGTTTAATTTTATGTGTTCAGTTTGTCATATTTATAACATGTGTGTACATCGTTTTGCTCAAAACGAAATTAAATAGATGACGCACTGCATTATTGCTCTGTGTCCCCACCCAACGGATAGTTGCATGAGATATTATTCTCTTATTTACCGACCCAAATTTCGAATCCTCGATCGACTTGGCATTACGATAGTCTTTGCGTAGTTGGTATTTGTATTATGGCTGAATGGTTAGCGCGACCGATATATATACCAACTTATACCAAAACGGTCTCTGCTAAAAGATCATCATGGTTCGAAACTGAGACCGATAAATATATGTTTCTCCATGCAAATTGTAATCTCAACAGCTCGGACGTTAACCATATAAATTGAACGAAATAGGTTTAACTTATAAGTTCAGATCGGTCTTTTCAATATAATGCCAGATAAAAAGGTTGTTGAGAATTATAAACCGACTCCCCTCTGTACAACTTATTTACACTGAACAGCTTGTTATTACCCAACGAATAGCTTTTGTGGCCAAAGTAAGGGGCAACACACTCGCTGATTACTTATGTCTTTCCCTGCTTCTCCCTGTAATATTTCATTCTAATCGATGATTATTTAATATCGTTGGATAAATAAACATATTACTGTTATCCTTGGGCCTTTCAAAACACCGCAGATTATAATTAATACTTATCATCTCAAACCGAAAATAGACCGTTCCCATCGAGAAACCAATCTAGGGTATTCCCCTATTGAGATATTGTAGTTAATCGAGCTGCGCACAAGTCTACTACGTCACATCCTGCAACATAGAATTATAAAAATATATTTAAGCAGCGATATATAACTTCTCGTTGGGTATATTGAAAATCTAACCTTCCCAAACCGACCATGTAATTTAAAACTAAGTGTCTGGCCATACCGTATGACACATAATACCCCGGTGCATATTGTAAAGTATACGCGCCATAAAGTAAACCATATCACTTTGCAATCTGTCCGCAATTATTCCTACCAGGGATAGCAGTGGAACGTAAACCGCCGGAGGGAAAACACGCCTCAACGAATTTCACCGGGTATTTATATGTATTGCTAGTTAGAAACCTGAAGGCTGGTTTGTTTAATATAGGTCTATATGGGTGTATTCGATAGTTTAAAGTATTTATGCATTAAGTGCTGAACCCTGTATGATGTGGGAAGCGAGGATATTTTGTCCATCAAGAGTTATAATCACGTTAATAATTGCGCTGTGCATATTTTGTGTTTGGAATTTGAGGTAAGTGTCATAATTCTTAATGTCTTTGTAATTAAATTAAGATATATTATTCATGTTTATACCCGTGAATGGGAAAAGCAAGGGGGTTAACACACGGGAAATCGTCAGATCACCTCGCGCCCATCGTCGGGTTACCGGAGCTATTGCAGTGTGTTGTGTGTGATTTACATGTTTCTTTAATTTGATAAAATCGATTAATCCACTGGTTTCAGGCCATAAATGTCTGTTAAGTGCCTTGCCCGAGGACACAACCGACTAGCTAGCGACCAGTTTCGAATCCGCAACCTTGTTGTTTAAACGTACCGCACTAAGCAATGGGAGCAATCGGTCGGACATTAGTATATGGGGACTAGTTTTAAACATCGGTTGTTACACTCCCCCCTCCCCCCCGACCGCACGCTCATTCCGGTATGACGTCAACTTACGATGGGCAGGTTACAATAACAAGAGTAGATGGTTGGTAACAGGCAATCACAGAGGGGAAGTCCCATTTAACGGATAGCTTTAACTATCGAACTGTTGCACTGTCTCTGTCGTATAATTGCAATATGTTGTTTCTATGCTAACCCGATGGTTGGTGCGATGTAATCTGATGATGTAATCTGGTCCTTATATAGAAGTCGGTATATGTATCAGTCGCGCTAACCATTCGGCCAAACGACCTTACTTCATGCGAATCTTGCAGATTTCTCTACCTGGAGAGCTCAACCACGTTAAGATGGCCGCAGAGGTCGGGAATCTACGTCACCAGACCACACGTGGCGCTACTGAGCGTAGCATCATCTCGGAATAGCACAATGGTCGACGGTTCGAAACTACGAAATTTAACAAATCGAATTCCTGAGCGATTCATTGCCAATGTTAGTACCGG
Source organism: Ciona savignyi (assembly GCA_000149265.1). Lineage (NCBI taxonomy): Eukaryota > Metazoa > Chordata > Ascidiacea > Phlebobranchia > Cionidae > Ciona > Ciona savignyi. The sequence continues at coordinate 159,740 of CH000599.1, read as the reverse complement.
AGGAAGTGTGGCGGGTTTCCAATACATACACAAGCCGGAGGTGGATTTTTGCGAATCAGGTAAGAAAAACCGTTTTTCCAACTTGAAAACTAGAATTAAACGTAATTCATCATTCCCTCGCGTTCAATATTATTAGAATATGTAAACACGAAAATTAAATACCAGGTCGTCTGGATATCGAATCAAATTTTGATTTTCGTTAGGGTGATTACCTATAAGAATGTTGTAATTATATTGTACCTGAATACGAACTTGCTGGTTATTATCGTTCTTATACATTTGTTATTACTTATTGCTATTATTATATTATTCATTATTATTTATTTGTTATGACATATGGTCGGGTCAGCTAAAGCTAAAAATCGCTGTAAATCCTAATTTCCGCCAGGTATAATTACCAATAATAAGCAGTTCACATTTGTAATATTTTATTATTTTTATATAATATATATATAATATTTGCCCTCATCGCCATATTGTTCCAGTCCAACTTGTGGTCCTCGTTAAAACCAGCATTGATCATAACAAGCATCGTGACGTCATAAGAGAGACATGGGGATCCATTCGTGACGTGGAAGATATTCAGGTGTGGTGGGTGTAACCATATGAGGGTGTATGCATGAGTGGGTTATTAAGTAGTAAGTAAGCGTTCTTGTACGAGAAACCGCCAGTGACAAGTGTTTAAGAATGCGCAACCGACGGTGGGCGCGAGGTGATCTGACGATTGCCCGTGTGATAACCCCCTTGGTTTTCCCATTCACGGGGATAACCATAAATATTCTAGCACATCTTATCTTATCACCTACTTGTACAAGCACAGCATACACGAAGTAAAATCCACTAATTTATTTCACATTGTTAAGCATGGCCAATTAACTTACTGCATTTCCCAAGAAGAAACGTGAATAGCATGCTTGACTGACAACTGTTCTTCCAACCGACTCAGTAATTACATGATCCTAAATTCGTAGTTTACAACCCAGTTTGAAAATATGGGGACTAAATCGTGACAATTCCACAGGTTCGAACGTTATTTCTTCTCGGGTCGACACCGAATAAGAATGTTCTCCGAAAGCTTATTAAAGAAGCAACAAGATATAACGATATTGTGCTGTCCGACTTTCGTGACGCATATACGAATCTGACGCTGAAATCATTAATAGGGCTTCGATGGAAACGGGAACATTGCGCGTAAGTTCTGGACATTTGTATCGCTTGCAATACAAGTCGACCTGTTAGCTCATTCGTACCACTGTCGGCTGTTGGTCAAAAGAAACGAAATTGTCTGTTGTGTCCCTTTGTAATACATTTAGCGGACATGGCCTGATTCAAGTAAATTAATATTTACTAAAACCGAATGTCTCATTCATATACAACACACTGCAATAGCTCGGGTAACCCGACGATGGGCCAGAGGTGTCCTGACGATTGCCCGTGTGTTAACCCTTGTTTTTTTCCATGGATATTCATATGAATACCTTTCTTAGCACATTCCCTCCTCAAAAGATATTAACAAATAAATCACCAAGTTTTCTGTTTTAGGAAACCGCAATACGTCATACTTGCTGATGATGACGTATATCTGAATATTTCACTGATTGTGCAGCGGTACGTTATGACATCACAATTCAACAATAGCGTCTTACACTGTGGTTACAAGCTTGCAAGACATGCCAAGGTAACCCGACATTTTGTATTCATTCCCGTCATTGTACTTTGCTGACTTACTGATCGGTTGTGTCCTTGGGCAAGGCACCTAATGGATATTGCCTGAACCCAGCGGATTAATGGGTTCTAGCACATTAAAGGAACGTGTGAATTATACATAACACACTACAACAGCTCTGGTAACCCGACGGTGGGCGCGAGGTGATCTGACGATTGCCCGTGTGTTAACCACCTTAGTTTTCGCATTCACGGGGATAAATGTTTTAAATACAATGAAGAAACTTATACAATTTTGTTTATTCCATTAAAACATTGAGATCAGGCAACGTCCGCCAAGACTACCTTGAGTCCACACAACCGACTAGCTTTAGGCAGGTTTCGACCCCACGCCTGATGAATTAGCTTTTCAACGGACATTATACCGTTACAAGATGTAGGAATACCTTGCTATACAAACCACGTACCAACTGAGGTATGTTCAAAGGTTCAACGAGGAGGCACCTGGAGCCAGCCCATGCATATCTACGACTTACCTTATTATCCGCCGTTCTGTTTCGGACCTGCATATATTATGACGCAAGATGTCGCCAGCGAGTTGTACTTGATGTCGACGCACACGCGCGCGGATATTGAAGTAGAAGATGTGTTTATTACCGGGATACTGCGCGAGAAGGTAAGAAGGGAACCAATACTCATCGGGCTTAATATCAAGGACGTGTGATACTTAAGTAAAAGAAACGTTTTTATCCCAATGATTAGATTGGTGGGTTAGTGCGTCGCCTTTCAGTCGAAGAGGTTCAGATTCAAAACTATTCGCTAGCTAGTCGGATGTGTCCTTGGGTAAGGTACTTAACGGACATCGCCTGAACCCAGCAGATTAATGAGTTCTACCAAATTGAAGGAACGTGTAAATCATATACAACACACTGCAATAGCTCCGGTAACCCGACGATGGGCGCGAGATGATCTGACGATTGCCCGTGTGGTAACCCCCTTGGTTTTCCCACCAACGGGAATAAACATGAATATCCTATCCCAACACATAGCATTACTACCCCCCTATAGCAACACCCCCATTCAATATAGATTGGTGTTTCACCTCGCAAGATGGCGGAGGGGTTGTGCAAATACTTTGACAACAAACAAGGAAATGTGACAGAGAAACTTCGCGACGAATGGCGAGGATCATTATGACGTCTAATCTGTTCATTTAGTACTGATTCTAGAATAATAAATCCAAACAATCTAGTATACCGTATGGCAGTAGGTAGGAATATAATGATCATATTGGTCTCAATGATGCAAAACGCAAGTTTCGTTTTTACTGATTAGAGTTTCGAACCCATGTTAGGCTCGTTACTCAGACCTATATATTTCGGTACATGTATCTGCCGCGTTAACCACGCGGTCTCACCACCGCACCTGTAAAATCTACAAGTTTTTTTAATTAGTTTTTTCACCGGAACAATGATGGGCTTGTTACCAATGCCGTTTTTCTATATTCATATCGTTAACCATTCGGCCACACCATCGCACAACACAGATAGAATTCGAACCTAGGACCGTTTTCAGGTATTGTTATAATACTGGTGATCGTCTCAATATATGGCCGCTATCTTCCAGTCACCGATGGAATTATAGGTTATGTGTTGAAGATCCACTATAATTCACCCCTTCATAGGGTATTTCTACTACTGCACATGTATTAAAGTTATACCACTTCACCCTTTTAACATTCAATCTGCGTCCTTTAATTTAAATCAAGTTTAATATGTAACTGACGTCATGTATTGCGCATGCGTCCTGGAATAATGACGTAATTTCCATTGTTAGTTAGTGGAAGTTAGTCCTATGTTACTGTTAGTCCTGTGTTGGTGTTAGTTAGCCCTATTTTAGTGGAAGTCACAAGATAGGCAACTAATACTAATATGGCAGCTAAATACATGTCACTTTGCATTTGTATGGGGCGCTTCACGGTAGCTCCGGGACCAGGATTGTAGGTCGTAAAAGGTCCGCTTCTCTTTGCCCATGTCTAGTATTCTATCAAACTTTAAGAATCAATATCACGAGACGCAAATACGCGACCGATTAACTTCAAATAAGCAACATACGTATTGATTTTGACATTTCTTGCAAACTTTGATTTATTCCCGGCGAGCGCAGTTTGGTCATCTAATTGAGACAATAAAACGTTGTAAAATCGTTCATTTGATCAGTTGAAGGGAAATTTGAAGCAACATTTTTACCGGACTCACTTCAGAACCCACCATGAGCTCGTCGCCAAAATATCATACTTCAAACATGACGTTACTCTAATTAAGGTTTCCATATGGACAAATATGACGTATAGTGGATCCCCTGTCAGCATATTTTATAGACTAGTTTCGTCGAGTCACCATGTGGCCCCGTAGATTTGTTTATACCTGGAAGCAGTGTGTATTAGGATTAGGATTAGTGGAGTGTTTCGTTTAGTCCGGAGACTTTTAGGGGCAGTTTTAAGGCTTGGGTAATAATGCTTTTTAACAGAATCTGGATATTTCTGTTCTAAAAATTGGAATGCTCTGTGGAAATATTAAACTTAAATTTTAACGTCAATTGGTTTAAAAGATAGCCCAACCTTAAATGTAGTAAGTTAGACACTTTGTACACTTTCTAGTAGCAGATTTCGAGCTGCAAGAGGTGCCATGAGATTACCTTGCATGCATGAGCATAGCGCTGTGTAATATGATAGCGGATCTTTAATGCGGGGACGATCCATTGTAATTTACCTCATTCGATGAATGTCCCACACGTCGTGCATACATTATCATTGCATGTTATATACATTCTACAACTATCCCACATTAATGGGAAAACGCAGGGAGCGTTATCACACGAGCAATCGTCAGATTACCCCGAACCCACCATCGGGTTAACCATTGCGCTGTGTTAAATAAAATATATTGATATATAGTTTTTTGCTCGGTCAAGTTTAGATTCCATGATAGACTCGTTACTAATACCCCTTTAGTATACAAATTGGTGGTGGTAACCATTCGACCACACGACCTTACTTCATGCGAATCTTGCAGGTTTCTCTACCTGGAGAGCTCAACCACGTTAACATGGCCGCAGAGGTCGGGAATCTACGTCACCAGACCACACGTGGCGCTACTGAGCGCAGCATCACCCAGGAATAACACAATGGTCGGCGGTTTGAAACTACGAAATTTAACGAATCGAATTCCCGAGCGATTCATTGCCAATGTCAATACCGGAGGAAGTGTGGCGGGTTTCCAATACATACACAAGCCGGAGGTGGATTTTTGCGAATCAGGTAACAAAATTTATTTTTCCAGCATGTAAAACTAGAATTAAACGTAATTCATTATTCTTGCAGATATACAATATTAAAATACGCAAATGCATAAACTAAATACCGGGTCATTTAAAAATGGATTTAAATTATAATTTCCGCCATAGATAATTTACCTATATAAGAATTAGTTTACAAATTTCAGCTTTTTAAAATCACCACATATAAAGGTTGTGGATCTACGAACCCGCTTGTTATCAGGGCTGTTATGTATTTTAAATTATTATTTATATGTTATTATATATTGCTACGATAAAATGTTGTTATTATCGCTTCATAAGGAAATGCGAAAATTAAATGTCGGGTCAGCTAAAGCTAAAAATCACTAAAAATTCCAATTTCCGCCAGGTCTATTTACCAATTAACATCCGTTTACGCATTTTTAGCATATAACCATTGTTATATCATTATATATTTGTTACTTTATATTGTTCTTATTATCCCTGTAATTTTATCATATCAATATATGTGTTATTGTTATATCATTATATATTTGTCCTCATCGCCATATTGTTCCAGTCCAACTTGTCGTCCTCGTTAAAACCAGCATTGATCATAACGAGCATCGTGACGTCATAAGGGAGACGTGGGGATCCATTCGTGACGTGGAAGATACCCAGGTGGGGTGGGGTGACCATATAAGGTTGTGTGCATGGGTGGGATATTCATGTTTATCGGGGGTTGTCACACGAGCAATTGTCACATAAGAGTTTAAATAAGGAAGCGTTCTTGCACGAAAATCCGACAGTAACAAGTGTTTAAGAATATACGCAACCGATGGTGGGCGCGAGGCAATCTGACATTTGCCGGTGTGGTAAACCCCTTTGGTTTTCGTATTTACAGGGATAAACATGACTATTATATCCTGTATCCTAACTTATTACCTACTTGTACATGCACAGCATACACGAAGTAAAATCCACTAATTTATTTTACATTGTTAAGCATGGTCAATTAACTTACTACATGACCCAAGAAGAAACGTGAATAGCATGCTTGACTGATAACTACGTTCTTCCAACCGACTCAGTAATTACATGATCCTAAATTCGTAGTTTACAACCAAGTTTGAAAATATCGGGGCCAAATCGTGACAATTCCACAGGTTCGAACGTTATTTCTTCTCGGGTCGACACCGAATAAGAATGTTCTCCGAAAGCTTACCAAAGAAGCAACGAGATATAACGATATTGTGCTGTCCGACTTTCGTGACGCATATACGAATCTGACGCTGAAATCATTAATAGGACTTCGATGGAAACAGGAACATTGCGCGTAAGTTCTGGACATTTGTATCGCTTGCAATACAAGTCGACCTGTTAGCTCATTCGTACCACTGTCGGCTGTTGGTCGAAAGAAACGAAATTGTTGTCTAGTTAGTCTGTTGTGTAACTTTGTAATACATTTAGCGGACTTTGCCTGATTCAAGTAAAAAATATTCATGTGCCTGAATCGAATGTCTGAATCATGCACAACACACTGCAATAGCTCCGGTAACCCGACGGTGGGCGCGAGGTGATCTAACGATTACCCGTGTGGTAACAAGCCTTGCCTTTTTCCAGGGATATTAATATGCATACCCTTCTTAGCACATTCCTTCCTGAAAATATATTTACAAATAATTCACCCATTTTTTCTGTTTCAGAAAACCGCAATACGTCATACTTGCTGACGATGACGTATATCTGAATATTTCACTGATTGTGCAGCGGTACGTTATGACATCACAATTCAACAAGAGCGTTTTACACTGTGGTTACAAGCTTGCAAGACATGCCAAGGTAACCCGACATTTTGTATTCATCAGGCAACGTCCGCCAAGACCCTACCTTGGGTCCACACAACCGACTAGCTTTAGGCAGGTTTCGACCCCACACCTGATGAATTAGCTTTCCAACGGACATTATACCGTTACAAGATGTAGGAATACCTTGCTATACAAACCACTAACCAACTGATGTATGTTCAAAGGTCCAACGAGGAGGCACCTGGAGCCAGCCCATGCATATTTACGACTTACCTTATTACCCGCCGTTCTGTTTCGGACCTGCATATATTATGTCGCATGATGTCGCTAGTGAGCTGTACTTGATGTCGACGCACACGCGCGCGGATATTGAAGTAGAAGATGTGTTTATTACCGGGATACTGCGCGAGAAGGTAAGAAGGGAACCAATACTCATCGGGCTTAATATCAAGGACGTGTGATACTTAATTAAGAAACGTTATTGTCCTAAAGATTAGATTGATGAGATAGTGCGTCGCCTTTTAGCCGAAGGGGTTCAGATTCGAAACTATTCGCTAGTTAGTCAGTTGTGTCCTTGGGCAAAGCACTTAACAGACATTTCCTGAACCCAGTGGAATAATGGGTTCTACTAAATGAACATGTCTATCATATACAACACACTGCAATAGCTTTTGTAACCCGACGATGGGCGCGAGGTGATCTGATGATTGCCCGTGTGGTAACCCCTTGGTTTTCCCACACACAGGAATAAACATGAATATCCTATCCCAACACATAGCATTACTACCCCCCTATAGCAACACCCCATTCATCACAGATTGGTGTTTCACCTCGCAAGATGGCGGAGGGGTTGTGCAAATACTTTGACAACAAACAAGGAAACGTGACAGAGAAACTTCGCGACGAATGGCGAGGATCATTATGACGTCTAATCTGTTCATTTAGTACTGATTCTAGAATAATAAATCCAAACAATCTAGTATACCGTATGGCAGTATCTAGGAATAGAATGATAATGTTAATTTCAATGCTGCGAAACGCAAGTATCGTTTCACCGATCAGAGTTTCGAACCCATGTTAGGCTCGTTACTCAGACCTATATATTTCTGTACATGTATCTGTCACGTTAACCACGCGGCCTCACCAGCGTACCTGTAAAATCTACAAGTTTTTTTAATTATTTTTTTCACCGGAACAATGATGGGCTTGTAACCAATGCCGTTTTTCTATATTAATATCGCGCGCGTTAACCATTCGTCCACACAACCGTACAACATAGATAGAATTCGAACCTAGGACCGTTTTCAGGTATTGTTATAATACTGGTGATCGTCTCAATATATGGCCGCTATCTTCCAGTCACCGATGGAATTATAGGTTATGTGTTGAAGATCCACTATAATTCACCTCTTCATAGGGTATTTCTACTACTGCACATGTATTAAAGTTATACCACTTCACCCTTTTAACATATAAATTCAATCTGCGTCCTATAATTTAAATCTATAAGAGTTTAATATGTAAGTGACGTCATGTATTGCGCATGCGTCCTGGAATAATGACGCCAATTCCATTGTTAGTTAGTGGAAGTTAGTCCTATGTTACTGTTAGTCCTGTGTTGGTGTTAGTTAGTCCTATTTTAGTGGAAGTCACAAGATAGGCAACTAATACTAATATGGCAGCTAAATACATGTCACTTTGCATTTGTATGGGGCGCTTCACGGTAGCTCCGGGACCAGGATTGTAGGTCGTAAAAGGTCCGTTTCTCTTTGCCCATGTCTAGTATTCTATCAAACTTTAAGAATCAATATCACGAGACGCAAATACGCGACCAATTAACTTCAAATAAGCGACATACGTATTGATTTTGACATTTCTTGCAAACTTTGATTTATTCCCGGCGAGCGCAGTTTGGTCATCATATTATGACAATAAAACGTTGTAAAATCGTTCATTTGATCGGTTGAAGGGAAATTTGAAGCAACATTTTTACCGGACTCACTTCAGAACCCACCATGAGCTCGTCGCCAAAATATCATACTCCAAACATGATGTTACTCTAATTAAGGTTTCCATATGGACAAATATGACGTATAGTGGATCCCCTGTCAGCATATTTTATAGACTAGTTTCGTCGAGTCACCATGTGGCCCCGTAGATTTGTTTATACCTGGAAGCAGTGTGTATTAGGATTAGGATTAGTGGAGTGTTTCGTTTGGTCCGGAGATTTTTATGAGTAGTTTTAAGGCTTGGTTAATAAATGCTTTTTAACAGAATCTGGATATTTTTGTTCTAAAAATTGGAATGCTCTGTGGAAATATTAAACTTAAAATTTCAACGTCAATTGGTTTAAAAGATAGCCCAACCTTAAATGTAAGTTAGACACTTTGTACACTTTCTAGTAGCAGATTTCGAGCAGCAAGACGTACCATGAGATTACTTTGCATGCATGAGTATAGCGCTGTGTAATATGATAGCGGGGACCATCCATTGTATTTTACCTCATTTGGTGAATAGTCCACAACGTACATACATTATTATCGCATGTTATATACATTTTGTACAACTATCCCTCGTGAGTGGTAAAAGACAAGGGGCGTACCCAGCACGTCGGATTAATTTATTGCGCTGTGTTCGGTATGATAGAAATACAGTTTTTTACTGGGTCAAGTTTCGATCACATGAAAGGCTCGTCAGTGATACCGTTTCAGTATACAAATCGGTTGTGGTAAGCATTCGACCACACAACCGTTCTAGATATAGTTTTGTACAGCCCAAGACACGACCGGGTTAGCCAGCGACATGTATCGACCAGCAGCGTTCGGTAGAATGTCCGAGTAACGGCGTATGAACCAAAGTTGCTAAACCACGGGATATGGTAAATATGGGTCACGGTGTATTATTATTCACATATAATTAAATTTGCCATTTTCATTATATCCACGTTCACGTGTACAGATATTATCAACTTCATTATTACTTGGAATTTTTGCTTACGCATCTTAGTCAAATATGACATTTCATGAATGTTGATACATTGCACTGTTAAGTGCGTTTTACACAACGGTTCAAGTGGTCGTGTGGCGAGTGGGCGGTCAATTATATGTCAGAACTTATTGGCTTAATGTCAAAAGTATGTGTGAACGGGCAAATGACATTGATGAACGAATCTAAAAACCCAATACTCTTGGGATCCAAGCTAGGCCTATGGTAATATTTGACGGAACTTGATCATGGTTGGAACATATTAACTTGTGAACCTGGGAATGTTTATGTCTGTGTTTCCCAGTCCAAGTGCTCTGCAAGGTGTGAAAATATGTAACTTTTTATTCTTCTTTCGAAGCCATTCGACCACGAAACACATCAAGAATACGATCTTCCCTTTAAAGTAATAGTTTCAATGTTTTATTTCTATCATAATTTAATGTCGTTTTATTCTTCAAAACATTTGGAGTAATAGAACATAATCAGTTTATATTAGTAAAATGACGGGAAACAAATCTTCGTTAAGGCAAGATAAGATAAACACACTTAAATATTTAGTAGACGCGGCTGTAAAATCAATTAAAATGAATTTAAACAAACCCACTCAGGACGAAATATTTACACAATCGCTTCCGACCTTGCATGAATCATTGCGTATTCGTTTAAATTTCTAATTTCCATTCTCAAATTTCTAAAACGAAGTCTGTGGCGAAATCATGCGAAAGATCCTTCATGTAAAAGAAGGACTCGTCGTCATCCCATTATTTCCGATGCGTCAGATAACTCTGCTGAGAACATTACTTCCGATGCATAAACATGGTACACAAATCCCGACCAATATTTACTGCACGAGTATACTACTGCAGTTGGAATTAGTGGAAGTGTAAACAGGATAGGATATTTTAACATTTTGCATTTTTTCTTTCAGACTTTTTATTAAGGTTTTGATTTTATTGTAAAAACGAAAAATTATATTATCGAACTTTACTTCTATTTACAAAAAAAGTTATTTGTGTATCATGTATGATTAAAGGGAAGTGTTATTAGAGCATAAACAGCACCAGTATAGGAAGTAGTTACAGCTGTATTAAAATAGCAGGAATTTAAAATAAAGTCGTTTACTGGGGCTTATCGTAGTTGCCAGAGTAACCGAAGACATATGCAGTGTTTGTTTTTTAATTTTATGTTGTTCTTAACACAGTGTCTCTTTTCGTATTTTGTCGTATTTTCTTTAATTTTTGGCGTAAGCATAAGATACTTTAGTTAAATAATTGTTTAAATAAATTGTAAGTTAATGTTAGATGTCCAAGATATTTTTATCATTTTGCAGAAACTGTGCAAAAAATCGTTAATGCCCATGCGTAAGCGTATGGACGATATGGACGTAATGTTAATGCTTTAAAGCAGATATCGAATTGTTGTGATTTTATGAATAATTTAAAATGTATGTGTTATTGGTATGCTTATACGACGGTCTATTGGTCAGAGTAATAGCATAAGGGTTATATTTTGATAAAATAATGTGAATTGCCTCATTTTTATCATTCATATGCAGTAGCGCGTCCATCAGCGGCAGTTGCATTAAAACTTGAATGAATTTGCGCGCAGCGGTAGGAAAAGCACTTAGCGAGTTGATCAAACTTAATGGAATCTAATTGATTGTGTTAAGCGCTTTAAAACGCGAACAATATGAAAGCATCGATATAATCTTACTCGGTAAACGGACTGGTTTGTGTAAATCTTGTAGTGTCGTAGTGGATCGAAAAGTGCCCAGGGAAAGTTATTGGTGGTAAAGTAATATTGGACGATCTGTTGAGCGGCACTTAAATACGGGAAAAAGGGTAAATAAAATTATGGAAAATAATTTTAACCCTGCCCTTAACACAAATTTAAGCGCATAGCTCATCCTAATTGCGCAATCTTTATTTTAGTGGTCAGTTTCCCTATTTCCCTCGTTTTCGTGTTCCCCGTTGTAACAGAAAATAACCAATCTGTAGTCGATGGCACAGTCGGTTAAACAGTGGGTACTTATAGGCCGAGGTTGAGGGTTCGAATTCCAACGGTGACAGCTTGTTTCTGCAACCGGTTAAACCAACTGTACTTGGGCAAGGCACTTTCCTAACATCGCCTGAACCCAGTGTATTAGAGGGTTGATCAAAAACTGCAGAAATGTCATATAAACAATACATTGTAACAGCTCCGATAAGCGGTGGGTAGAAGGTAATCTGACGATTGCCCGTGTGGTAACGCCCCTTGCGTTTCACCGGGAAGTGAACATGAACATCCGATACGACCTGTGGTAATTGTGTGTTCCACTCTTTGGGTTATCACTCACAAGCCCTTTCTATATGCGGAAATCAGCGTCTTGTTCGCGCGCAGCCACTATTAAAGCACAGATGAATCATTATTGGCATTACGAGATTTCTCCTTTACGTCAAATTCATTGGGTTTCCAATTGAGAATTATTAATTATCAAACTGAATTACAAATATCATAAAACATACATATGTCAAGTTACAATAATTTTGAATTATTTATTTCTTAATAAAGTTTTATTTATTTTACAACATTTTTATATTGTTGTTTATTATAGAAAATTATTTAATTATTGTATTAATTGTTTATAATGAAATGTGTGAAGTATATTGCCTATATGAATCTGACTTTAATTATTTATATTGTAAATATACAACAAACCATTTTGTTGCTTTTCAGACATAATTTACTTCATTAAGTTTATTCAGCCATTTTAGGTAAAATGTAAAAACAAAAAAAAAGTCTTTTCCTTTGAAAGTTTTTCTTTTCCGATTACGTCATAATTTTACGTCATAATGCGTGTCAACAACAAACAAAAGCCGCGATTCACTCTTTATTGAATTGAGTAAAATAATTCGCTACTTCCGCTTTGTTTTGTGACGTCATAAAAACCACTCCCTATGAATAATGTCATTAATTTCCGGTCAATTTTCCGTGGAAAAAAGGCGGGAAGACAGACAGAAACAAACGAGACATTTTGCCTGAAAATAATGTATTTTTGATGCGAGTTTCATAGCTTTATTTTTAAGATGTGTTTTATGCAAGACGAAGTTTTAATATGACCTGTTAAAAGCCGTACTTGTCCTGTGTTCAGATTTAATTGTGTGTCTGTTTTTTTCAGATTTAGACTTTTTAAAAATTTAACAATTTAAAGATGGCGGACGACAATATAACAACGCTCGCAAACGCCACTGTGAACTTGACAATGTGTAGTTTGCAACCGAACAATCCCTATTGTGGCGTATACGGGGCGCATCGCGTCATAGAAGCAGTGTACATGACCTTCCTGATAGTGGTTGGTACGATAGGAAACCTTATGGTCATATTCTCCATTATGCTGGAAAAGAGAGTTTACAAAAACGGGAATATTTTCATCATAAGTCTTGCTGTTGCCGATTTATTTGTAAGTTTGTGATTTATATATAAAAAAATTACAAATTAAAATTTTACCTTTTAAGATATATAGTACAATAATTCAAAAATTGCATTAATTAACTAATTCTAAAATTGTTAAATATTGAATATGGATTTTCAACTTCAATAACTTAAATACAACTTTAATATGGATTTTCAAATCAAATTTTTCAATCATTTTCATTTAAAGAACTTTTAAAATGACGTTTAATTGTAATAATAATCAATAACAATCTGTTGTGGTTCAATATTATTGTTTAATTGGGAATGAATTGTCATATGTTGAGTTTATATTGATTGAAAATTAAAATTTCATTTGAAACAAGGAAACAGGCAGATTCATTTTTTATGTTTTAAACTCATGGTTGTGTATATAAATTTCTAGTCTTAACATAAAGACCATTCAGCCCTTTACCTGTTCTCACTATATAATATTGTTATGCTGTGAAAAATACAGTGGAACCCCGCTTGGAGACCACCTCGATAACACGACCACCTCATTATCAAGACCACTTTAGTGCGGTCCCAAATAATTTACTATGGTAATGCATTGTATTCTTATTCAATAACGCGACCACCCCGGTTTCCAGACCAGGACCACCATATTTTGGTCCAAAACTTCAAATTTAACTCCGCTTAGGTGACCAAACGTGCTAAATAATTTGCTTTTGTCACCAAAATAATAAGGTTAAATTTATTTTATGATCAAAACAATAAGAATAAATGAGCGCAAACAAAAAAAATATGGCAGACAGAACTAAATACTACAAGATAAACTTTAGTATTAAATTCATTCTGCAGTATCTGATAAAAATAATGGCATTTGGTGAAAACTTAGTAAAAATGCAGACGTTTAAGCTGCATATTACGTCAACTTGCTACAAATCAAAATTCACTAACACGACCACCCCACTAACGCGACCGCTTGATCACGGTCCCATAGGTGGTCATGTAAGCGGGGTTCTACTGTATATTAATTGAAAAATAATCAAAATTAACTTACGAATATGATAATATAGCCGGAGGGATGACGTGTATTCAATCATATCCTATATATTCCAATTCATAATCAACTTATTCAAAGTATTTAACAAGCAATAAGGATTTTCAACAGGGTAATATACATGAGACACTGTTATACCTCCCAAAACACTTGTATAACGAAAAGATATATTTTTATGACATTTGGTTTAGAAGTCTGTAATGGGGGCGAAACAAAATTATATTTTACATTTTTAACATTTAAGAAACAAATTTTAACTGATTTTACCATATTTTCGCACCAGGTAACGGGGTTCTATCTTCCCACTGTTTTGGCAAACGTCATTTTGACCGGAAACGCTCTAAACAAAACTGCTTGTGACGTAGCTGCTTACGTCATCACGTTAACTTGTACGTGCTCTGTGAGTAACCTCACCGTGATCGCTGTCAACAGGTTAGTAGGGGGGTTAAGTCGGTACTTTGTGTGAAAACCGACCATCTTATTTAGTTCGTTGCATCATACTTGATTTTTCACCTTACTGACGCTTCAATTCATCTGGGAGACGATGCACTTAAAATGAGCGCTTAAAAAAATAAGGAAATATCAAATATTGAATTCACTGTCATAACTTCGCAAACCCAACCTAGGTGGCTGGCGGTTTAGCTATCCAGCCGAATAACTAATATAGGGGCCTGTGGTTTATATTTAAGGAAATAAACTAATGATTACTTAAAATAATTTTTGACTGATGGGAAATTAAAATCAAAAGCACAAAGATTAAATTATATGTAAATAAAATCATTCTCCTGTATAGCCAAATAAATTAGATGAAGTTTTGTTAGTTACGCGATGTGTTTAAAATACTCTGTTCTATTTTAATTCATGCGGAGTCCGGGGTCGAAGCTATGATGTAGTCGTTAATAGGTTTTAAAGAAAATATGAATCCAAACGCGTGTTAGTGCGTCGCTTTTTAGCCAAAGCGTTAAGTATTCCAAACACGTCGCTATCTAGTTGGTTGTTTCCTTGGGCAAGTCACTTAACTGACATTGCCTGAACCCATCGGATTAATGGGTTCTATCAAATTGAAGGAACGTGTCTAAATTATACAACACATTGCAATAGCTCCGGTAACCTGATGATGGACGCGAGGTGATCTGATGATTGCCCGTGTGTTAACTCCGTTGGTTTCCCCATTCATGGGGATAAACATGAATATCTTATCCTATCCCCCCATTCGGTGACACAGTACTTATCATTCATTCCCGCAGATACTGGGCAGTGGTAAAGAACTCTTCCTATTCCAAAGTCTTCTCGAAACGTCGAGTTTACATTTTGGTTCTTCTGATATGGATTTGGTCCAACTTGCTGGTATCCCCAACTCTGTTCGGATGGTCCGGACTTACGTAAGGCTGACATCTATTGAAACTAACATTTGGGTGTTGATGGGTAGTGGTCTCGTTATAGTCCGACTGATGGGATAGCGCGTCGCCTTTCATCCGAAGAGTTGAGAGTTGCAATAATCCCAAAAAATCTCTTAAAAAGCGTGGATCTCATATAATGTGTGGGTTTATTGCATCTATAACCCTCTACCGTTTACCTGTTTTGATTTTTTTAAAATATCCTTTTGAATGCAAAATTTGTAACACCGTGTACGCGCCACGTTTATTTCATACATTCCCAGAATAATTATAATCAACCTTGTTTCCAGCTACGATGCTAAGATGATGGAATGCGCATGGGATGATACGAAGAACTTGTCGTACAACATCTTTCTTATTGTATGCGCGATATTCATCCCAGTCTGTGTCATCGTATACTGCTACTACAACCTCTACAAGTAAGTATGAGATCCTTGAGTATTCGTATTGTTTCATTGACATTGCTATTCAAAGTGGAGGGTATTGTTGCATCAACCGGTGTGCAAGTACGTGATTGCAAAGCATTTACGGTCATAACTAGCACCATAGCTGTATAACGTAATGAGCGAATGTAATACAACACTATGCACGCTATACTTACCTGTATATAAACACCCTGCAATATTCACCCTGCAATATTTCATCCTGAAATATTCTGAGAAATGCCCGTGGTAAACTCAATGACGTAACGACTAGGATCTTGCATCCACGTTATTCTCCACTTATCAGACACATGCCGTTACTCATGCCACAAAAAGCCCACTGCTCGAATATTCTGGCTACTATAGCTATTGCAATGTTATACGTTAAAGTGGTTCGCTAATTTTGGGTTTTATTTATATCATAAAATTCCACTTGGGTTAGGCAACGTCAGTTATGTATTATGACTAAAGAACCGACTAGCAAGTGTCTGGTTTCGATCCCGTTATCTTTGGGTGTATATAACGATGTACAACGATTAAACTAAATGCTCGAACATTAAGAGGCTAGTTTTAATCCGACAATAATCCCGACAAATAATTTCAGGTCGGTCCGGGAACGAGGTGCTTTCGTGCGGACAACCATCGTCAACTCGGCTCGATCGGCCGATCGTCAGCGCCGCTCATTGAGAAGGGAAATCAATTTGCTGAAGACATTAGCAACCACTGTATTGCTGTTTGTCGTGTGTTGGACGCCATATGGATTCGTGGTTATCGTCGACCCAGTGAATGTAGGAGCTTTGACAAAAAAGGTAGTTGGCTAGCAAGTACGTTACTAGGTGTGGGTTGATTTAATTTCATACTTACGGTGGAAGAACTATCGTCGAATAACTAGTTACCACATGGCAATCCACAAGAAGTGGAAGACGATTTGTATTAGATAGGATAGACAATTGTTAATCGCTGGGAACGGATAGAGGAAGGTTGTAATGAGATTAATGGTTTGTTACTCCATGCCCATTACATTACATTACATTAATAAGGGCGGGTCCACAGTAGCTACCGGGACCAGGAATTTAGGCCATAGAAGGCCCATTACTCCAGCGCCCAGGGCTAGCATGGATCCGGGATATAACGGTCAAGTCTGCCAGTGTCCTGAAGGAAACTGACTAAATGCTTGACCGGAATAGATGCGAGATCATCAGATTTAAAAACTCCAAAATTCCTCCATCTGGTTACAGCAAATGCTGGACAATGGCCTACATAGTGTAAAGGAGTCTCGTTTTCTTCTTGGCAGAAGGGACAGGTTGCACATGCCGTGCGCATGAGGATGGATTGGTGCTTTGCCAAATTAGCATGACCAGTGATAATCTGAAGAACAGATCGTAACTGTCTCCGCCGCAGCCGGAGAAGTTCCCTGGACAGGGATAGGCCTTGTCCAAGATACTCCTTCGTCTGACGACAGCCACAGTGTTGTCTCCATTCTTCAGCATGTTTTCGGCTCATCCACGCCTCCAATTCTGTTCTGACAGAGCAGACAGGAATACAGAGGGATGGTTCTGGACCGATGAAGGCAGTGCTGGATGCGTCACGAGCCAACTCGTCAGCTTGATCATTGCCATCAAAGTTTGAGTGGCCTGGAATCCAGCAAAGTTCCACAAGATTAAGCCCTCCAAGATTGTGAAGAAGGTACCATGTCTCTCGCAGCAAGGGGCTATGTATCTTCAAGCTCATAAGAGCTTTCAGAGCAGCCTGACTATCACTGTGAATGGTGATGGACATTTTTGCAGTGTTCCAAGACTGCAGAATCCTTGCAGCATGATTTATTGCAAGAATCTCTGTCTGAAAACTTCCAGTGGAAAGCTGAATTTGTAATCAAACTTGGTGGATTGAATAAATACTCCAGCACCAGTCGATCCATCTAGTCGTGACCCATCAGTGTAACAGACAAGCTGTGATGGGTCAGATGGTCGTACAGGTGGAGTGATGTTGTCACGGTCGCTAATCTGAATCGCGAAGTGGCGTTCCAGATGGAGAGTGCAGGAACTGCAATCCACTGGCAATGACAGAAGATGGATATCTTCCATTGCTTGGTTGCAGATGTCAATATGACTTTTCTTGTGCCACACTGAGTAACCAGTCCCCTTCCAGTGGCCTAAAAATCTAAGGCGGTGTGCCGTTTTAATGGCTGTGCCCTGGAGGTACAGGTGCAGCGGGGGGAGGTTAAGTAGCATCTCCATTGCCCTTGTGGGGGTGCCTTTAAAGGCGCCAGTGATGCATAGGCAGGCCAACCTTTGAACCTTGCGCAGGTTGTCCTGTATATTGCGCTGGTATGTTGCGCTGACTGACACTAATGAAGCATAGGTCAGGATAGGTCGGATAATCTGACAGTAGAGCCACATCATTATTTTTGGCTGTAGCCCCCATGTAGGGCCAACTGCTCTACGGCATTGTGCTAGAGCAGCAGTTGCCTTCTTGATACGACTTGAATGGTGATTCTTCCAAGACAGCTTGTTGTCCAGGATGACACCAAGATACTTAGCTTCCTTTGATAGGCTAAGCTGGATATTGTGGAGAAAAATTGGTCTTAAAGACCATTTTCTCCTTCTTGTGAACATTACCACCACTGTCTTTGCCGGGGCAAAGCGAAGGTGGTTGTTTATTGCCCATTTCTCCAGACGATTAAGGGTTGATTGGGCAATCGTCCCAATCGTTGATGGGTCTGGGCCAGATATAATGACGCTCAAGTCATCAGCATATGCTTGCACAAGTGCAGCCTCTTGGCTAGTGAATTGGCGTAGTAGAGTGTCCACCAGGAGGTTTCATAACAAGGGGGATAGGATTCCCCCTTGTGGACAACCTTTTTTGACCTGTTTTTTCTCTGTACAGCCATGCAGTTCTGCTGTGGCTGTTCGGTGTTTAAGCATGTAACTTATCCACCGGATAACTGTTTCATTAACATGATACTTTCGCAAAGGAACTATCATGGAATCGAAAGTGGCATTAGAGAAGGCTCCTTCAATATCCAGAAATACTCCAAGTGCATATTGGTTATGAAAGACCGCCTTCTCCAGTTTGATGATCATATTATGGAGGGCATCTTCGGTAGAAAATCCCGCTCTATATGCATATTGGTTGGGGTGTAGGGGGGATTGTCCGATAGGTCCCTCCTGCAGATACCAAAGTATGAGTCTCTCTAAGCCCTTCATCACGAATGACATGAGACTCAGGGGTCGATAGGCTTTTGCCGTTGAGTAGTCTTCCTTCCCTGGTTTGGGTGGGAAAACCACTCTCGCGACCAGCCATCTTTGTGGGATAAAACCCAACAGGAGAGATGCTTTAAAGATCTGGATAAGAAGGGGGCACAGGATTTCCAATCCTTTTTGAATAAGTATTGGGTAGATTCCATCAGGCCCTGGGCTTTTAAAAGGCTTAAATGATGTATAAGCAGCCTTAATTCTTTCAGCTGTGATGATGTTGTTGACTAGCACTTCATCGCTAGCTTGAATTGAGGACCATTGTTTGACGTGGTTAGTAGATGATCCTTGATTATTTACATTCTCTGGGAAGTGTGCGTCCAGTAGAACGTGTAAGGTTTCAGATGGAGTGCTGGTGAAATCACCATTTGATTTCCGTAGAGATCCAATCTGAAGAGAGCGATGCTTCTTGAGGATTCGATGAAGCCGTGCCATTGCTGGCAAGGTGTTCACCTCCTCACACAGTTTGCGCCGAGACGCCCGTTTTCTGGAGCGAATGGCATTTTTGTAAGCTCGGGTGCTTGCCTTGGACTCATCCCATGCGGCAGGAGTCTTAAGCTTAAGAGCTTTCCGGTGGGAGCGTCTCGCACAGCGACGAAGAAGTGTGAGTTCTGCGCACCACCAGGAAGGAGTGTCATTTGATGTTCTTTTGATCAGGCGACACGATTTCTCATATGATAAGGTAATGGCTGTTTCGACAGCTTTCGCCAGCATGTCGACCTCCTTAGCAGTTTTTGGAGGTGCAGCTGGAATTGCCTCACACAGGAGAGTTAGTTCTTGCAGGTAGAGCATCCAGTCAGTTTTGCGAACATTCCTGTGATGCGATGGGGTGGTCTTACAAAGGTTGTTCACCCTGAAAGTTATTAATTGGTGGTCGGACAAAGAAGCTTCTTTGCTGACCTTCCAGTCAGACACCTTTGAAAGCAGATTGGCAGAGCACAGAGTGAGATCGAGAACCTCAGCTCTGTTTCTGGTGACAAAGGTCGGAGAGTTGCCAGTATTGCATACTGACAGCCTTGTGCTCATTAAATACTCCATAAGGGCATGCCCCCGACTATTGCAGTCAGTGCTTCCCCAGTAGTAATGGTGAGCGTTTGCATCTGTCCCAATGAGCAGACGAAGGTTTGATTGTTCACAATGGGTGACAAGTTCTCGCATCTTGTGCGGTGGTGGTTCCGTGGGGTCATCGCCAGCCCATGTAAACAGAACAGAAAAACAACAGGGTTTTTGCTGTTAGTGTTGTCTGCAATTGCAATTGTGCAGATGTCTCTATCCATGAATTGGAGTAGAGGCCACGCCACCAGATTCTTTGCAGACAGGATGCAAGCACGTGGCTTGCTTGAATTAGGATCAGAAAAGCAGCAGGCATTCTGAGGAACAAAGGCCACTTTTCCTCGCTTACAGTATGGTTCCTGTATGAGGGGCAAGTGGTGTTTGCCCCATTGTTTGGAACCGACCCACTTAATTGTTGGGCGGCTGCTATACAATGGTGCAAGTTGATCTGGCAAAGAACAAGGTCCTTGCTAGTCTTTTTCAGAGCCTCCATCACACACTAGTGTTTAAGAGACTCTGAGTGGGTAGTGGCTTCCACGGACCGGTTTCCCACAAAAGTGAGAAGGCCTGCCATGTAGTGAGGGCTGAAGTCCATCTTGCGCAGATCTTCAATCGCAGACATCTCCACACCTACACGTAGGTGTGTGCCTTCTTCCCGTCACTTCGCCGACGTACCCACGGACGTGGAACTTCTCAATCGGAAGTTCGGAGTTCTGGAACCCGAGAAGGCGAATAAACCGTTCCGGGTTTGTTCGAACCTTCGGGTCAGAGACCCAGACAGTATAGACCCGTTCGTTGAGACGATCTTCGGGCCCATTTGCTGTATAGCCAAAGTTATTACCTGGCATTGGTGGTAAACCACGAATAAACCTCCTGAAGGCCGCCAGTGATGCTGCATCCATACAGGTGACCTTCATGGTACCTGACTTTAGCAGCACAAGCCCTTTGGCCTTTATAAGAGGAAGTGTACCGTCCAACATGGAGTCTGCCATAGCACTCTCGATGTAGCGGATATCAGCCTGGACAAGACTTTCTGACCCGCTAGCGGGTAGAACATCAAGTCTAAGACTGCTGTTTGCCGCATCTGCATATGACGTTGCTCGTGTGGACGACGCAGATGGACCACGGGGCTTTTTTGTGGCCGGAGTAGGGGTGGTGGAAGAGGAAGTTTTGCTCTGCCTTTTCCGTTTAGCGGACCCGCTGGCGCTCACTTTGCCATCCCCAGTGGGGGCAGCTGTGGGCGCTGAGGTGTTGCTGGGGCCGGGACGATTGCAGAGATTATCATTGGCTTTTCGGGCTCGTTTCCGAGCCTTCTGCCGCCGATTCTTTTCTCTTTTATACTCCGCCTTGGAAGGTGCTGGCTTAAAGGCTTCTCGTGTCCGCCGAATGGTGTCTGCTTCACCACTGTCCGACAAGTCAGACAGCTCCGCTTGCTCCATCGTTAGATTTGAGAGCTTATGTGCCAGTGGAGATGTCACCGAAGTGACAGCGGAAACCCCATCGCTATCGCTGAAGAAAGCTTGGGGTGCCGCAGAGGTTGTAGGGGGTGACGCCGCAGAGCATTGAATGCTCGCATTGTCTGGGTTTGCCTCCGGTTTGTCGGCCAACCTCGATAAAGAGGTGGAGGACAAACCATCATCAGCGGGATGGTTTTCGTGATTTTTTTTCTGTTCCATGCTATACAATAGGGTTTTTGCCCCTCTAGGGTCCGACTTACGTTCTCGGCACGGCCGAGGCAACAAGGCCAGGCAAAACGCCCTCCCGCAGTTTCGGCTCTCCGTAGGACCCCGACCAGCTTTCAACAGCTCCCGCCGACCCTCGAACACAGATGGGGAATCAGCCCACTGAGACTCAGGCCATTGATATGTCTACAACTGGACTTGATCCTCGCACCCTCGCAAGGGTTTACCCCCTAGTAGCCGAGGCGCTACTCTCGGTACCGCGGTGCTCCTAGTGCGCCAACCCCCAAAGTACCGTGTTGGAGTTACACCACTTATCTGAAGTGGAGTAATCCTCAAGCACCAGGTGGCCTTTGCAGTTCGGAAGCCGCATAAACTGGCCAGGGCTAGAACCAGTTTATCCCTGCCGTGGGTGGGGTCGAGAAATTCCCCTTTCACATACCATTACAGTAGCTTAACGGTAACCTGAAAGTGGATTGCAGCTTTGTCAGTTCCTCACCTTCGACCTTACCACCATGGGTGACCCTGCCAGGGGTAGAAAATTCCACCCCCGATGGCATTGCTCTTGGGTTCATTGGAAACTCAAACCCCCCTACCACGTTAAGGTGGCAATCCATAGAGAGGAAACTCCATGCCCATGGTCCTATCGAATATTTTCGATTTTAAGTTAAACGGTTGTTAGTTTGAAACTGGTCGCTAGCTGCTCGGTTGCGCCTTTGACAGGACATTTAGGAGAAATTTCATGACCCCAGTGAACTAATGGGTTACCCAACGGTGGACGCGAGGTGATCTGACGATTGCTCGTGTGTTAATTTCCTTGGTTTTCTCAATTGCATGATACACATGAATATCATATCCACCGTCATGGTATCGAAGCTATTGCAGTGTGTTGTGTATGATGGAGACATCAACGACAAGTGCAACCGGTTAATCCACTGGGTTCATGCAACGTACTGTAAGTGTCTTGCCCAGAAACACAACGGACCAGATGGATCCATACAAACCAAATGTTGACCCATCCATATTTCCATAGGTAGTTGCATGGAGTGGACTCACCAACTCTGTCGTCAACTTTATCATCTATGGAACGATGAACCCAGTGTTCAGGAAAGGTTACAAGAACCTCATCATGTTCGTACTGTGTTGCAAACCACGCCATAAAGGGTAAGTTACGCACTAGAGACAATATATATGTCGATACCAATCATCAATTCTGTTTTACACCAAAGTAAGGTTTTCAATTTAAAAAGATAGAATTGGTTTGCGAAAAAAGGAAAAAAAGTCGCCAAACGAAAGGACGACGAAGTCTAACAGTTTTCAACTTGCTGCTAACACTGTGTTGAAATAACATAGCGGTTTTTGATTTAAAGCACAAGAACGTGGCTAAATTATGATTACTTAACAAACATATTCACTGCGGGGTCGCCTGTTAAAGCGACAAAAGTCCAAGGAATAGCCAGCAGCTGGTTTCGATTCCACTAACCGTAGCTCAAACTAAACTAACCGGGTAGTAAAATGGTTAAAAGTAGATCCCTGCTAAAACAGCAAAACGGTCTTGACTTTTAAACTTTTGCTGTGGGTGACGATTCCACCACGGGTTCAAAACGTAGCGTGGAAAACAAAGACTTTATAGAATGTCTCACCATTATTTGTCCAGACTTCTAAGTCTCTTAGTTTTTAGATTTTAACCGAGTTATCTCTTGATGGTTGTGTGGCCGAATTTTTAACGCCACTGATACATACATCACTATTCCACAAAAACGAATGACAATCTTCAACCCGATAACAAGAAACTACGTGTGTACACACACATATAAGTTTGACCGCCCCCTAATCGTCTTGTCACTATTTTTCTTCATTCCCAGTCGCAAAGGAACCACAGAGGACAGCTTATCTCAACCACTTCGTAGAAACCAACTCGACCAAAGCATAGGAAGTGCCAAGAAACTGGTAAGTTCATATTTTGTTACAAATTTGCACGGATATATATAATAAAAACATTTTAGAGTAGTCAGTAAAACGTCAATCGTTTTACAAATAAACACAAATAAACGCCTGCAAAATTTAACTTATCTTAATATGTAATGCTAAAATAAAGTGTGGTCTTAATAAACCGGAACAATTAGGGTTGTATTAACGACCCATACCTTGCTTGTATTACGTCATCAAAAAGTATTTATTCCATTTGATAACACTTTAACCCCAGTCTCTGCCGTTGACGAAAATCGGGGGAGTGGAAAACGAAAGAGCAAGTTTTCTGGAAGTCTGAAGTTGAACAGCAACCAACATTTCCAACAAGAAGGTCCACCGATTGACCAGTATCTGTAACTTTTTGAAGGGGCAGTTTTGAACAATAACTATAACTTTTAAAATTGAAAAATTTACTGCCAATACCGACATGAAATAAACTAAAACTGTTAAAGTGTCAAAAAAGGATTAAAATCGTGTTGTAGCTCCCTCTGTGAGGATGTAACAAACACGTTGTCTGACGACTTTTGTTAGTGAGGTTAATTCTCCTTGTTTCTAAGAATTGTTTTTATTCGATCAAGTTTTCACCATTAAACTAAAGGGCTGTGGGGGAATTTGTATTTTTTCGATTATTTCATTATTTTTACGGTAATGAAAAAAAAGTTAAATAACATTAAAATAACAGTAGAAACAAGGAACAACTGGAGCATTTAAAGTACGTCATCTACAAACACCGCAGCTTATTACAAGTAAAGAAGGAGTTGACTGGGAAATAACATTGACAAATAAAAATTATACAACTTCATATTGTTTAAATTAAAATTAATAATATTAGAAACTTGAAACAAGTGAACAGGAAAGTAGGACAGAATACTTAAGGGTAACCGCGTTCTCATAGAGAAGTCACTTGGAAATACATCACTATATAATTATGTAAGATAAGCAAATATACATATAACGGAAACGTCCTTAAATTGAGAAGGAAATAAATATATTGAGTCCACTGCAGTGGGTTGAAATAGATTTTTAATAGTAAATTTAAAGATTAAAAACTACACAGTAGCTTCGGTACCTGTATCAAGGGAGTTGTAAGAATATTCAATCCTATATAGGGAAACCCCGGTGTGATCCAACCTGATCAATATGATCCCAAGAACTAAGACATTTCGCATATTTCCGATTCCCCAATGTTTTAGCATCGCGTGGTTTCCTTGCGGCTGATATGTTTTATTAAATGTTGAGCAATTGTTAACACTTGGGGAAATACAAGTATTCTGATCATGGTTTGTTAGTTTAGTCACACTAACCCAAAGCAATATGATTGGAACAGATATTTGTGCTTTTTAAATAATAACAATCTCCTATGATATTTATCAAACTAAAAAAATCTTCTTCTTCTTATTATTGTTTCTCACTGTGCGAAGTTTTGACCCCATGGTTAACTATCCACTATTACCGTTTTTTCATGTAAGTCGGTATATGTATCAGTTGCGTTAACCAATCGGCCACACAACCTGCTGGTCGTATGTTTCGCGTTGCCAAGACCCTGGGAAACTAAATAAGGGAAGAAGGGGAATTGTACTGGAGTTTTAGTTGTGGTTTGTTTTCGATTTAAGATTAAGGTTCGTAGCAGGGTTAAAAGGATTTTCACTGATCATTGTCAACGAAAAAAATCTGCTAAAATGTCAGAACGCGAAAAGGAGGCAAGGGATCGGAGGCGCCAAAAGATATCGATAGATGTTCGTGGTAATATCCTAAGTATCGGCAAACCTGCCATTCGTCGACTTGCTCGTCGTGGCGGTGTAAAGCGAATCTCTGGGTTCATTAATGAAGAAATGGGGTGTACTCTTATTTTTGGAAAACGTGATCCGTGATGCAGTCACCTATACACCGAGCACGCCAAGCGTAAAACCGTGATCGCACTGGATGTTTTAAAGCTCTAAAGAGGCAAGGGTGTACTTTGTACGGCTTTGGAGGTTAATTCAGCTAACTTCAATTTTATAAATGGCCTTTATTGGGGCCAACAAAACAACAAATAAATAAATAAAAAATAAATAAAAAAAAATTCTTTTTTTTCTCCGTTTATTGTGACCTCCAGTAACCTTATTTTAAAAGGGATGCTAGTCTTAGGAGAATTGCGTATTTCACAATTAAATCATGCAAATTCAGGATTAAAAACCACAGCAGACCATACATGTGATTAATATTGTTTAGCAATGCGTCGAGAGTTTGTTTAAGCTTTACAACATATATGAATATTGAATAATATAAGTGCACCAATTGAAATTAATATAATTTAAAGATCTGTAAGATCTACGTAATAACAATGTTAAAGCTTTATTTACAGACTTTTCATGAAGTGCTTTGAACACATGGTCTGTAGAAGTTTACCGATTTAAGTTTCGAACTTATGTTGTGCTTGACATATAAGAAAATATATGATAGGATATTCATATTTATCCCCGTGACTGGGAAAACCAAGGGGGTTAACACACGGGCATTCGTCATATCACCTCCACCGTCGGGTTATCGGAGTTATTGCAGTGTGTTGTGTATGATTCACACTTTTCTTTAATTTGGTCGTACCCATTAATCCACTAGGATCAGGCAATGTCCGTTAAGTGCCTTGCCCAAGGACACAACCGACTAGGCTAGCTAGCGAATAGTTTCGACTCTTCAACCTTCCGGTTGAAAGGCGTCGCACTAAACTGCCAGACTAATTTGCTGTTAATTTATTTTATTTTAACAATTTTCATTCGAATATCAAAGCCATTAATACAATGTTTCGCAAACCTACCCCAGGCAATTTATTACAAATTTCAGAATCCTCTTACCCACAGTCTAACACGATAGGATTTTGTTAACTTTGCAACCCTTAATAACAATTCGTTTAAAACTGCGAGAATGCAGACATTTTTACCAATCACTAACCTACATTAACGTCAACGTGGTTTAGAGGGGATATTTAGCAAACGCTGTTTTTTAATTTCATTGATTTGTTTCTTTTTTTGTCATCTTGTCGTCGTGACTTGTTTAAACGGCAACTCCCTTCAATTCATTAAAAGTCCTGAAATTCAACTGACAAACCCATTGGCTGGTTTCGGTTCCGCAACCTTTCGATTCCGGGCAAGGTCCAAAATTTGTAATATACTCAACACTAATTCTTTATTATACAGCATGCAGCAATTATAATAGCGTACACAGAAGATAGCTGGATGTGTGCGTTGTAAAAGAATTGACCAACCCTAGAATAATTGTCGTTTTTATAATATTGAAGAATCAATTACACTAAGGTTTTCAGATCAGGAAACGCATGATCACAAGATATGGTGGAATGTTACACAGAGCACACAGGTGAAGATTCATAAACTGAGTAACATGATACTAAATACACTGCAACAAATTAATAAACACATGGCGAATTAACAGTTATAACACGGGGCGAAATAATTATTTATGTAGAAGTGTCGATACAATAATATCAGTTTTATTAAATTTTGATCAAGATCTAATGAAAAGTGGAGATTTAATTAAAGATTGTGTCATTTTTTAGCAAACGTACGTAAACTACTTGAATGTATTTTTTTAAAGATGTTAGTTCTTCAATAGAACCATCTATTCTGGAAAATTCAAGAAAACAAATAAAAGATTTAAAGTATTTTTTTATGCAAAGATAGCAACAACCGAGATGCGCGTAAGTTCGCATATGGTACTTTGTACTTCGGTTGTTTCCTTCTAATATTCCCAAAACTTTGTGAGAAATTTCAATTGTCTTGTCGTAATTTCCAGCCTTTTGAAGTGAAATTGAGTATAAAATTAACAATATGGGCTGGGTGCATTTTCTCCAATATTTGGCATTTGGTGTTTGTTTCCATTGTTCATAATAATAAAGACATCTTTCCCAAACATGAACTGCATGAGCGAAGTGGCCAAGATCATGTAAGCAAATAGCATATTCCTTTGCAACAACACATCGCCACCCATCACCAGGTGGTACCGCTTCAATTGAAACCATCAGTTCATCCAGCTCAACAAGCTGAGCTTCAATTTCTCGTGCATCATAGCGAGCCAATGCTATGTTGCATCGTAGCTCATTAACTCTAGTTCTACTCACATCAAGGTCATTTTTACACAGAGGATGTATTTTCCGACACAAATCCAACATGAGCTGGTATTCATCCATGTCATATAATCTACGCATCGCATTCAAACAATTATAGATTCCAACATCGCTTGGTTGAATAGTGAAGCCGAGTTTTGCAATTTCCCGCTTTAAGTCATTCTTGAAACCAAGATTTTCCAACGTATAAAGTTTTGCAGCAAATACCTTCGAAGCATCTTTTAATTTATCAAGATCAATTGAAGCATCCGATGTTAATTTTACCTTAAACATTACTTGTATCATTAATGAAGTTACGATAAATGCTGAAAGGCTTGGTTTCCCAATCAATTCAACCAAACCTGAAACAACTTTCTCATAAGCAGAACCTTCCATTAAAATGTCATCCTGTCTTCCCTTTGATTGGTAAACTTTATATCTGACCTCACAAGCTATTGCCACCATAAATCTAAGTTTGTGAGCCACGATTCCACTACATCTTTTATCTTCTTCTAATTTATCAATGATATCAAAGCATGATGATTCCTTGATGGAATAAATTCGCCCGATCGCTGCTACGAAAATTGTTGCACTTCGATAGATCACTCTCTTGATGTTGAAACTTTGCATATTAATTACTGCAGTAAATTGTTGAAATATAATGTCTAAATTCTGCAAATCCTCATCAATTTGTTTAAAAAGCTCCGAAAATTGACTTTCTTGATCGTTACTTGTTACAATAGCATGCGACCTTTGCTGATATTCATCAAAAGTTCGTTTATCACCAGAAATGTAGTCAGTTTTGCTTAGCATGTCCCCTAGGTGATAACCTTCTTTTAGAATTTCCCCTGGTTTTAGGTGTTCAAGCATTTCATCCACTGTTTTTATAAGTTCCGTTTTCCATGGTTTCTTTTCAGTTGGTTGCCTTCCAAGTGGAATTTTGCTTGCATGTGGCATCATGCCATCGAATGTAACACCATTTGGTGTGACCTTGTCATAAAACCAATTTAAACTTGGAATTGCAACAGAAGGAATCATGGTTTCTCCGAGATTGATTATAACAATGTGAAAAATCGTAGAAAACCACCTGAAATACCTTAATATGACTTCTTTATCTTTTCTCTTAGCAACATTATTATCAAGAAGAATGATGAACTCCATATCTGAATACAATGTAACCTCAGATCGTGCTAAGGAACCCATTGCTGCTACAGAATATTTGCACGGGGGTTCTCCCATAATTTCAATGCAATTATCAGAAACGAACTTCATTAGCTCACTATATTTCCTTGTAACTTCATTTTGAAGATTTCGAACATCTGTGACTTTCTTCTTTTCCAACGCAAGCATTTTATTGCCTTTTACATTATTCAAAATTTTGTTTAATAAATCAAAACATTTTCCAAGTTTATTTCTTGCTTTATTGATTTTATTTCGTACTTTCTTTGTAGTTTTTACTAAATCAGCATCAACGTTGTTGGCTTCTGCTTTCAGCAGAACAGCAGAGCAGAACGTTTGAAGTTCCCTTTTAATTTGTAGGTTGTTTGGCTCCCTTACAATAGCAGCGTTAAGCAGAGCTGCACTACGAATACAATTCCTCATTTTATGCTTAGTTTTATTTTCATAAACCTTGGCAAGCTCAAGAAATATTGGAACTGATTTTATCGGATCAATTTCCTTTCCATTTCCATCACATAATGACTTCAACTGCTGAACCAGATTCTTCTCAATCTCACCAATCTCATCAACTTCCATTTCAACCTTCCTGGCTGAGAAACAACTCGATAATAAAGTTGTAGAATTTACTCTAAGTAGTACGCACTGTGAGCTGCCTTTATTTGCTGAGTAAACACTATGTACCAGTCAGAGAGTTGCCAGCATAGCCGACTTGTTGCACAATGTACACAAAGTCTTAGTTTTAAATTCGTGTTTTTTTTCTCTCTCTCTCTCTCTATTTCTCCCATAATTTATAACCCTCGAATAAATGGAGTTTCCTGTGCTAGCAACGTTAATTGCATTATAATTTTACTCAGCATATGCAACGTTTGACAGTAAGGGTCGACCCTCTGTACCGTTGGGCGTTGGGGATAAAATGCTCGGTGCTGCTCGTGAGACTCGAATATGCTTGACCAGGAATAAAGCCTGGTTTTATAAAGGCTCCCTGATGTTTAATCAGACCAAGCACTCGACCACGCCCGTTTTCCTCGTCGCACATGAACAGGCCTGAGACAACTCGTGACAAATACGTCATAATCAGTTAACCAACCGCACATTATTCAATTACGTCATACCTTTAAGCATTTCAGAATGAATTTGCAATTAGGAGATGATGTCACCTTATCGCAGATGCTGATAATTGAGATGATTTACATGGGACGATCCTGCAACATATTAACTAACTGTCTTAACCACTGCTCCATACCTTGGCAGTTTCTATTATTTCTACTTAGGTATACGAGCAGTGCCGAGATGTTGGGACGCCATACAACCTTTGCTTTGTGCAGTTTACCTCCCCAAGTGTGAGAACAATAATATTCAGCTCATAGATAGGTGGGTATATTTGGTGTGCGATATCAGATCACTCTCCTGGTCCCAGTGCTACCGTGCACCCACCCATACTAATGTAATGTATTATGTACTACATTCCTGGTCCTAGTGCTACCATGGCCCCACCCATACTAATGTAATGTATCATGGCCTACATTCCTGGTCCCAGTGCTACCATGGACCCACCCACACTAATGTAGTGTATCATGGCCTACATTCCTCGTTCCCGTTCCCATTTCGTTTCCATAATAGGATCCACAGACTGAATTATACATCGGCCGCGTTTACCACTCAGCTATACTCTCATAACTAATATTTACATCGTTGCAACGCTGATTACTCAACGTGTGTAGAAAAATTGTTGATATTATTGGGAACTATAGTAGAAGGCAAAAATGAGGGCACGTGGAAATGTATACTTACACATTATGCTTTCTTACAACGACTTTGTTTAAATCTTATAATAATTGCAAAGACTGCAACCGATTTTTAGGGGTAGGTTTTGAAAGAATGGCTGCTTCTTTATACTCATACCGCTTTTGTATCGAAATATGTATTGATGGCGTCAACCATTCGGCCGCACAACCGTAAGAAAGACAAAATTGGATCCATTACCTCGCACCCACAGACAGGTTACTGGAGCTATTGCAGTGTGTTGTGCATGATACACATGTTTGTTCAATTTAGTAGAACCCATTAATCCACTGAGCTCAAGCAAACTTCTCTAAGTGCCTTGCCCAAGGACACAACCGACTAACTGTACGCACTTTGAGCTGTCTTTATTTGATGAGTAAACACAATCAAACAGAAAGAGAGTTACCAGCATAGCAGACTTGTTGCGCAATGTACACAAAGTCTTCTTTACGAAAGGTTAACGACCTTTATTTTTCTCTCTTTTTCCCATAATTTACAACCCTGGTGATAAACGGAATTCCCTGTGCTAGCATTTCTATACCTTGACAATTTCTACTATTTCTACTTAGGTATACGAGCAGTGCCGAGATGTTGGGACGCCATACAACCTTTGCTTTGTGCAGTTTACCTCGCCAAGTGTGAGAACAATAATATCCAGCTCATAGACAGGTGGGTATATTTGGTGTGCGATATCAGATCATCAGCACCATTTCTGGTCTTCCCTCCCTTGAATTTGGTCTCGCTGGCTAGCACAGTACTAGTACAACGGACAGTTAGTTTTGTATATAAATAACGTACGTCTTGTTCGCATTAACTATTCGACCACATTACCCTACTCTTCGTGTTCTTTCTCTTTTTACCGAGCCGATTTTTGAACACATATTTGGCTCGTCAATCGGACCGATTATGTATAGGTCGGTGTATATATTGGTCCCATTAACCACACGACCAACTGTTTTTTTCTTTTCCTAACCAAGTTTCGAACCCATGATGGGCTCGTCAGTTGGACCGTTTTTGTACAGTAATCGGTATATGTATCGGTCGCATTAACCATTTAGCCACACGACGGTACACTGGTTGTCTCCTTCTCTCATTCACCTTATAGGATATATAGGATATTCATCTTTATCCCCGTGAATGGGAAAACCAAGGGGGTTAACACACGAGCAATCGTCAGATCACCTCGCGCCTACCGTCGGGTTACCGGAGCTATTGTAGTGTGTTGTATATGATAGACACGTTCCTTCAATTTGGTAGAACCCAAGAACCGGGGGAAAATTAAGAAAGGGAAAGCGGAAAGTAGGAAAGGTGGGAAAGTGATCACTAAAATGCATATTAGGGCGTTGTGGTAAGTTGTTTTACAAAGGTTGCTCCTGCTTTAAGTGAGCAGTTTTCCCCTTTCCTTAACTTTAATGTGGCTCCCAATAACCTCCTTATAGGATAGGATAGGATAGGATATTCATGTTTATCCCCGTGAATGGGAAAACCTAGGGGGTTATCACACGGGCAATCGTCAGATCACCTCGCGCCCATCGTCGGGCTACCGGAGCTATTGCAGTGTGTTGTATATGATAGACACGTTCCTTCAATTTGGTAGAACCCAATAATCCTCTGGGTTCAGGCAATGTCCGTAAAGTGCCTTGCCCAAGGACACAACCGACTAGCTAGCGACCAGTTTCGCACCTGCAACCTTTCGATTAAAAGGCGACGCACTTAACCGCTAGACCACGGGGCCGGACAATTATAGAAGAGTTGTTAGGGTATTAAAGATCGGAATTGTATATAATGAAATAAGCATGACATTTTTAGCTTTGGAGAAAAGCACAGTAGTAAATACATGTGATTAATATTGTTAGTAATGCGTGGAATATAAATTTCTAAGACATGAAGAACTACGTGTTGATAATGTTAAGCTTCACATACTTTCCATGATGTACTTTGAACATATGGTCTGTGGAAGCATCTCCCAATCCTTCATTTGACAACCGATGCCCGAACCTTGGACCCCGGTAATGTTGTCCCTGACTAGTCTATCAACCACTGCGACACAGATAACCCCGCCTGTGTGGGGGAATATTAACATTTTAAAGATTCACCTTAATTTTAATTAAAACTTTTTTATCAAGTTTCGAGTTTTACTACCGGTTTGTGTTTCGAACCCGTCACGGACTCGTCACTAAAACCTTCTTTACACAGAGAATTGTATATGGATCGACAACGTTAACCATCGAGCCAAAAAAACATTGAGAAAGAAGTGAATTGTGATCGCGCGGTTAAAAATACTCATGTTTATCCACGTGAATGAAAAAACTAATGGGTTAATACACGAGCAATTTACAGATTATCTCGCGTCTACCGTCGGGTCACCGGAGCTATTGCAGTGTGTTGTGTATGATTAAGACATCGTTTATTGTTTTATTATTTGTTCACTCGGTTCAGGAATTGGTCGCTAAGTGTCTTGCCCAGGAAAGCAAATGATTAGCTAGCGACTACTTATACCTCCAACGATATTGTCCGGAGGTGATATATATATTCACACAGTCCCAATGTAACCCATGGACCCAAAGGTTGCTGGTTCGAAACAGAAAGCAACCAACGGATTCGTTCACATAATTCGGTCAAACTTACTTGCATTAAATAAAAAAACAACACACTTTAAGGGATTTAGCCAACTAACTTTGCAAAGAACTTTTTTCGGCGATTGTATATTTTCCACCAATCTCCATATTTCTGATCCCATATTCATCATGCGCCTT
This sequence comes from Ciona savignyi, assembly GCA_000149265.1. NCBI lineage: Eukaryota > Metazoa > Chordata > Ascidiacea > Phlebobranchia > Cionidae > Ciona > Ciona savignyi. The sequence goes on along the minus strand of CH000599.1, from coordinate 125,943 downwards.
ATGTATGAACTCGTATTTGTCTTCTTCGCTGTAGCTACAAAGCGCTCCGTCCAGACGTGCCTGCTCTGCACAATGAATCATAAATCTTGTTTGTCAAACGAAATGGATATATTAGTCTAATTTGAATATTTGCCTTTCCAGACCGGTTTAGACGCCATGCTTTTACATTATAACAATTGAATTAAGTCGCGGAGGTGCACTGAAGTTGCTTTGTATCGTCTTTTTACCCACATATTGTACCATTGTTACCTTGTATATTACCCTTTAAAATAGTAGTATAGGTCCCCACCCTCCGTACACGACTGACGACACGAACCCGTCCCCTTCCTAAACGTTGTTGATCATCGGTGACGGTCCGGCCATCGTGCGGACGGCTTGGTTAAAATAAAATAGACGCCGTCCGCGCCACTGAGTAGCATTATATTTCAAAAAAAATCAACCACAAAGTCCCCGATAAAACTAACACTTTCCGGTCGGCCCTTGTAAACCAATTCTGTTCAGAGCTACTCAGTTTTAAATTCCATCCTTTGCCCCACACCCCTTTGCCCCGACCCTAGTCCTGGTCGGACTGTCTCACGACCCCTGGCAAAATTACACCCTGCAGAAAGTCGATCAACTCCTTCCTCCCGTTGAAGACGCGGCCTGGTCACCCCGATCCCATCTGACCAGGCCATACCCCTCCCTGTTATTTTTTTCTATAAACATTTCTTTCTTTTTTAACCTCAAGTCACACATATTTTTTTATATATATTTTTAATTTTTACAATAGCGGGTTTTTAGCGTGTGTGACTAGGGAGGGCGTGCCACCCTGTAGTCCAGTGGATGAATACCTGAAAAACAACACACTACGTAATATCCAATATATTTGATAACCCTGAGGCCGGAAGTTACCGCACTTGAAGTGCTGGCGAATTTTATCGCATCGTTTTATACCGCTGTGGTGTTGCGTGGTTGATGAAACCTATAAGGCGACAAACAGTCTGTGTATTCCCTGTGAATGCGTGGTGCGTGACAAAGAGAGCTATCAACTTTATTATTTTATTTTACAATTGGAGGTGAGTTTGATTACTTCGGATTTGACTACATCACGTGACTTACCTTCATAGAAATCATTGGTGGACATTGTATTCCCTATGACCTAGTGTGACGTAACATAGAGCGCACACTCTTGTAACTTGTTCGTCACTTCCGGGTTTGTAGAACTTGGATATTCGATTGGTTTTCCACATGCGACCTATAAATACAACTTTTATCCCCCACCCATGTTCCTCATACAATATATATCGACATGTTGTATGGGTTTGGGGAAACAATTAGAGTATTATAAATAGAAATATAAAGAGCCATGAGGTGGTATATATGCTTTTATTAGTTCCCTGACTAATAAACGCCTGGTAATAAGGGCAATGCACAACTATGAGATGATAGGTTGCCGAAGCATAGCATTATTTGCAAGAATTACTATTTTTAAACCTAACCCGTTGAATTTATGATTATATTACAGTGACTTTTTACCGTGCTATGTTTCGAAACCATTATGGGCTTATACCAACATCGTTTTTATATATTATTCGGTGAATGTATCAGTCGCGTTAACTATTCGCCATTGTCGCTCATGTAATTTACGATGTTCTAGTAAAAGAAATATATTTTAAATTCAAATCCATATATGTACCAGTCGCGTTAACCATCCGACCACACCACAGTAGCTATGATATCTACATGGTATCCCGACATCTACGATGAATAAGCGTCGCCTCGCTTGTGTGTGGTTTGTTTACACTCTACGTCATCCTGCTATAATATCCTCGTATGTTCACACGAGCGGAATGATGCGTATTATGTGGTGGCAACTTCGTATTATTTGCATCAATGTACTGTAGAGCGCATTACATATATAGTTGAGGCTCTACATGCACCATCATTCGCGCTGGTGGACGGGTGTTTGGTGGTTTTAAAATAGCGCGCGAGTTTACCTTTAGTATAATGAAACTGTCAAATGTAGTTCAGATATACGTTAGAATATAAGTCAATATAAACGTCATATATACGTCAGAATATACGTCAAATGTACGTTGGACGTCTGGTGGACGGGAATTTGATGGTTTTTAAGATAACTCACAAGCGTACCTTTGTTATAATAAAAGAGTCAAACATACGTGAGATATAGGTTAAAATATACGTCATATATACGTCAGATGTATGTGATAATATAGGTCTGATTTAGGGCCATGACTATCAACCACCCTTGCCCAATTATGGACCCAGCTTCACCCGAATTCCAGCAACTTAGTGAGATTTCATAATACTTTTTTGTTTCAGACAATATTTGAAATAATTGTTGAATTCGTCAAATAATGACAAGCAGCAAAAACTCGTTCCGTTTAGCGAATCCTTACCTCACAGAGAACGAGACACTTTATCATCTTGGCATCTCCACAGATGATAACTTGCCACAAAGATTTGGAGACGTGAAAGTAGGTTCCCACCGTGTTGTGTTTAAGTCGGAAGGTTGTGTGATCGAAACCAACCAAGAGGTTTGCTGCATTTGAATTCGTTTTAATTTCTAATGTTTTGTGGATGTTAACATAAGATAGTATTTTATTACCACGACTGCTCATTTTGTAGTTTTACTCTGTTATTTTGAATGTCATGTTTTTAAAAAAGAATATAGTAATTCAACGTTTAAAATGAAAGAATACTCTGAGTAAAAGAAAATACACTAAGTAATCTACATTTAAAGACTTTATCAATAACAGTTCGTGTGTCTGGGCGGGAAGGCGGAACGAATGAAAAACTTCGCCAACTTGCTCCACTCCGACCTTGGATGCCCGAGTAACAGCGAATTCGAAGACGCAAGCTCTTCAACAGGTGGGACCTTTGTCGTTTATAAAGGCGATGTGTATTACGTCATAGGCGAGGAACAATGTGGTTAGAGTAACTTAAGATTCACCTTTGTGACGACATAATAGGTGAGTGTCATTGTGCTTGACAGCGATTGAGACAATGCCGTTTGTTGTTTCGCGCAATTTACAATAGAGGTGGCGGTTGGTCGGGATATCGGTCGTGATGTGATTGGTCAAAAAGTGGGCGTGGCGCGGTGGTGTGGCTAATTATATGAGAAAAATGAAACGAAGATTAGGGGATTATTCTTATCTTGCCAACACAGAAGAGTAAAAAATATATTCAACGTAATTTTGGATTGTAGTCCAAGTGTGGTCAATAGAAACCTCATTTAAGATCTCCGATTAGCTAACACGAGACCCGCCTTAAGCGAGCTTTCTGCATACCAAAAATTATTATTAATCTTCAGCTTAAATGAGCTTTGTGCATAAATTTCTTAGCCCGGGTTTAAGAACCTTTTTTAATCCAGGGTCAAGCGTGGTTCAGACCGCCCTTAATGTGGTAACCTTATATCCAGGTGAACGAAAGCTGAAGGATATCTCCGGTGATGCTGGACGTTACTCGATGTTCAAAGTTGGCTCTGTGTTATCTGTCAACCATGGTATTGGTGCGGCATCGCACTCAGTCGTATTACATGAGGTTTGGCATCCGGCCCGTTGGTCTAACTGTTAAGTGCCTCACCTTTAAATCGAAAGGTTGAAGGTGCGAAACTGGTCGCTACTAGTCGGTTGTGACCTTGGGCAAGCACTTTACGGACATTGCCTGAACCCATCATGTTGGCATTAAAAGAGGTTCAGTTGAAAGGGGTTCAGTTGAAGAGGGTTCAGTTGTAAAAGGGTTTAGTGATAAAGGGTTCAGTTGTAGGAGTTCAGTTAAAAGGGGTTTAGTTGTAAATGGGTTCTATTGAAAGGGGTTCAGTTATCATGGAACCGTAAATATGGTCCTATTGGTAAGCTCTATATCGGTTGGTAACTTAAACCGATAACGAAACATCTTATTCTTTGGATATGTTTAAAAACTTCATTTTTGCAGTTGCTGCAACTTATTCACTTTGCCGGATGCACGGATGTGACGTTTATACGCATCGGAACTTCCGGCGGATTAGGTTGGTATTTGTGACGTCATAATAGAATAGATTTATTATTTATAATAGAATAGATAACTTATTCACTTTGCCGGATGCACGGATGTGACGTCATAATAGAATGATTTAATTCACACACAGGTTTATCAGCGGGAAGCGTGGTGGTGACGGACAAGGTTTACAACGGGTTGCTACAACCAGTATATACCCAGGTGCATGTTCATATAGTTTAATTAACATGCTACAACCAGTATATACTCAGGTGCATGTTCATATATTTTAATTAACATGCTACAACCAGTATATACTCAGGTGCATGTTCATATATTTTAATTAACATGCTACAACCAGTATATATTCAGGTGCATGTTCAAATATTTTAATTATCGTATTACAACCAGTATATACTCAGGTGCACGTTCATATATTTTAATTAACATGCTACAACCAGTATATACTTAGGTGCATGTCCATATATTTTAATTAACATGCTACAACCAGTATATACTCAGGTGCACGTTCATATATTTTGACTAATGTCGGGTTCTCTCATATTATAGTGTTTCACTGTGAGTGTAATAATATGTTTTATACATATATAGGTGTAAGCTCTGTTATTGCGATATTTAAATAAAGATGCAACAGTGGTTGGAGCTAAACACAGTTGTTAAACATACAATATGTCGATATACATTGTATGAGCGACATGGTCTGGGTTAACAGTTGTATTCATAGGTCGCATGTGGAAAGCCAATCGAATATCCAAGTTCTACAAACCCGGAAGTGACGAACAAGTTACACGAGTGTGCGCTCTCTGTTACTCCACAATCCATCGTAGGGAATACAATATCCACCAATGATTTCTATGAAGGTAAGTCACGTGATGTTCTTCAAATCCGAAGTAATAAAACTCACCTTCAATTGACAAATAAAATAATAAAGTTGATAGCTCTCTTTGTCACGCACCACGCATTCATTGGGAATACACAGACTGTTTGTCGCCTAATATTCAAATTAAACTAATAAATCCATTTCGTTTGACAAACAAGATTTATGATTTATTGTGCAGAGCAGGCACGTCTGGACGGAGCGCTTTGTAGCTACAGCGAAGAAGACAAATACGAGTTCATACAAAAGGCGCATGATGAATATGGGATCAGAAATATGGAGATGGAAAGTGGTTGCTTTGCTGCCATGTGCGGCAGGGCTGGGGTGAAATGTACGTCGTGGTGATTCAAATATAAAGTATTATTATGTTGGATGTTAAGCAATATTACAAACATTCTGGAAAACCGACCACCTTCGGGCATTTATCACTGCGTTAACTGGTCGCTCACTAGTCGGTTGATCCTTGGGCCAGGCACTTTACGGATATTGCCTAAACCCAGCGGATTAATGCATTCTACCAAATTAAAGGAACATATCTATCACATACAACGCACTGCAATAACTCCTGTTGTCCGTTTGAAAACCCCGTTGGTTTTTCCATTCACGGGGATAAAGATGAATATCCTACCCTATCCTATTTGGTAAAAAAAAAATGTTAATATTCCCCCACACAGGCGGGGTTATCTGTGTCACAGTGGTTGATAGACTAGTCAGGGACAACATTACCGGGGTCCAAGGTTCGGGCATCGGTTGTCAAATGAAGGATTGGGAGATGCTTCCACAGACCATATGTTCAAAGTACATCATGGAAAGTATGTGAAGCTTAACATTATCACCACGTAATTCTTCATGTCTTATTAATTTACATTGATGCACTTATATTATTCATATGCATTTTTAAGAGCTGAAATATAAACTTTTCGTCGAATTACTTAAACATTGTGATTGCTTACCTGTTTTTAAACATTTTTTAATCAAAGCTGAAATTACTATGTATGCGCATATAAAATATATTTTATTACAAATTCCTGTTCATTTATTAGTTGTAAACACAACACGTATAGATATTAAATGAATGTGTTAGATTTCTTCTGTTCCGCACTTCAGACTTATGGAAAGTCGATTCTTTTTTTAATAAGATTCTCACCGATTACCTTGGTGGGTTAGTTTGTCGCCTTTTAGCCGAAATGTTGCTGGTTCGAAACGGATCGCTAGTGAGTCGGTTGTGTCTTTACGCAGTGCACTTAATGGAAATTGCCTAAACCCTGAGGATTAATGGGTTCTACCAAACTTAAGGAACATGTGAATCATACACAACACGCTGCAATAGCTCCGGTATAACTATAACCATCCTCACAACTATTATTCTGGCTAAGTATCACCCTACATAGGCCTACTTGTACACACATAAACTCTACAACATTATCTTGGTTTGTGTAATTACCTCTGTAAGATAGATGAAACCGTACTTACAACGAACACACAATTAATCGAACTGTTTACATGACATGTTTAAGTTAAAACATATTGCCATATAGTCAAACATTGTGCTAAGCAGTGGTTCTATATTGGGCAATTCAGTCTGATGAGGTCCTTCTATGTGATTTCTTATTACCAAGGCAATCGTTCCAATAGCAATGATTGCGACATATTCATGAGACTAGCGTCATTGGTTGTATGGGAGCTGTTAGCTTGTATTGTAGTTGAATGAGTTATAGACGTAATGGAACGGAAATGTATATTATTGTATTCTATACTGGGAGTGGTTTTGTTCTGTGTTATTTTCTGGAGCTATTTACCAGGGTAAGTACTAATAAAGTGGTTTAATTCAATAAATAGTAACTAATAACTCGAAACTTGTCGCCAGCTGGGCCGTTGTGTATTCTTTTATTCCCGGAGATAATACGTGCATATCATATTCTATTTCATTGGTAGGATAAATTGTGGTCATGGTTATCTTCATAAATGGGAGAACGCAAGGTTTATTATCACACGGGCAATCGTCAGATCACCTCAGCGCGTTGTGTATGATTTAGACAATCCTACATTTTGTAAAACCCATTAATCCAATGGGTTCAGACAATGTCCGATATAAAATTAATAGAAGCATTGTAAGATACATAACATCAAGTCCAACAAAACTTTACCAAGAAATAGTAACAAAGCAAACGAGAAATATATTATCTTGAACAAATGTCTGCACATAGTGATCAGTAGGAATCTAATTCTACGAAATTCTGCCCGGAATAACTCCTTGATGGATTTTAGAAGGATTTCTTAGAAAGAATCAAGATAAAAGAAAATTCGTAGTTGGTAAATCGCCAACTTTATAGTTTAATGGAAACTCATGTATTTACACTATTGGCTGAGGTATTATAATTGTAGTTTAGCCGATTATGTTTTTAATCGTGTTAAGCGTCTACATTGCAACGAAAAAAGAAATATAGAAGTTTCCAATAAAGTAAATAAAATACAAATAAGTCGCCATGCTACGAAGGGTCACAATCGGTATGTTGCAAGATGAAACAAGCAACTTAATGGTGACCGCAACCGATACAAATACCACCGACTCCTATCAAACGACGGTCCTAGTGGCGGAAATTCCTGTCATTTAATGATAATGGGCGGTGAAAGTTGTGTGGCCGAATGGTTAACAACCAATTGGATATAAAGCGGTTTTGGTAACTAACCCATCAGGGTTTCAAAACCTAGCCCGGTTAAAAAAATGAAAATATTTTATAGAAATTGTGGTCGAGCACGGTCTTGTGGCTGAAGTGTTAACGCGACCGACACATGCGCCAATTCGATATAAAAAGGTCTTGGTGACGGGCATATCATTGGTTCGAAACTTCACCCCGTATGCAAAAAAACGAATATGATACGCCGCTACACAGTTAGCAATAACTGCATTATATGAATTGGTATTACACCAACCGTCAGTTTATCTCGTTCCCGCCGTCGGTTTGTCAATGATACAAAACCCCAATTATCCCACCAACAGAGATAAATATTTATTATGTTTTGTATCCGAAATATACAAACTAACTTTTTACAGGTTCTATACAACGGAAATGACGTGTGAAACTATTGTTAACAAAGGTAAAGCAAACTAAAATAGTTTTCTATATTTTTTCTGCCACAACGAAAGAAAATCGTACTGGTGTTTGGCAATTATGGCCCATCTGTCTTGCGATTTCGAGTTGTCTATTTTAGGGAGCATACAGTGTAATTTTAAAAATTGAGCCACGAAATATTCTTAAAACAAAATTGGACGACGATTTTTAATAGGTTAAGAACCCCTGCTGTAAATGGTGGTGAATTCGTATACCTTGCTCAGTTGGTTCCACTATAAGGTAGTATATAGCAAGATGGTGAGTAGGCAAACCCTGCCATGGGTGGTGTTCGATCCCACAACCGATGGCTTCACATGCGCAATGCTCTTACTACTTCATGTATACCAATTACCTACATATAATTCTTCACCTGTACTAATCATGTATATTAATTTATGTTTAAATACACATTGTCAATTCAATTATTGAACAATAGCAGCATCATCGGAATACAATAGCCATGATGACGTAACAAAGGATATGATGGATCGAAGCGTGTTACAGCGAAGGATAAAGGAACAGATTGTGGAATTGTGGAGAGCAACACAATATGAACTTCACAAAGTTGCTGCTGTGGGAAGGAACGCCCTGGAATCAACTAAACGACTGAGAGAACGATACCAGTACGTTTTTGTCGGGCAATGTTTCTCGAACCCGTGATTTCAAATTCTGTATATGTATCGGTCGCGTTAACCATTTGACCACACGGCTGTACAAGTAACCGCCAAATTTAGTTATTGACAATTTCTATTTCTACCTATGTTCGTACAGTCGGGTGGCACAATAGTCGACATATTCGCTTTTTGTAATTGTTTTACAGTGGAAATTCTGAAAATATGCGTTTCGCTAAATTGAAGGAACGTCTCATTCATACACAGCATACTACAATAGCTCTGTTAGCCCAACTGTGAGGGGAGGTGATGTGGCGATTGCCCGTGTGTTAACCCCATTGCGTTTTTCCATCCTCAAGGATAAACAGGATTATCCTAAACTACTTCTAATGCATTACCAGCGCACTTATACTTGAAGTCAAAGATTTGGAGGCATTTGACCGACCTTGGAAATTGAAACTTGCTGATAAAACCAGGGAGGTTATAATAAACAAGATTACGAAATTGCAGGTTCGGATAAAACAGTTACACAATCAATAACTCTTAAATATAATGGATATATACAATATTTATGTTATGGAGAACCCATCGTTCCACTGGGTTCAGGCAATGTCCGTTAAATGCCTTGCCCTGTATTAGAACCGACCAGCTTGCGACCAGTTACCCTTCCGACTAAAATGCTACGTACTAACCCACCAAACCAACCGATCAAAGTGTATTTCACCCGACGCAACATATTTACAGAACCCACGAAATTGCGACAAAGCTGGACAGTTTTACGTTCCTGTGTCTAAATGTGGATTCGGTTGTTCCTATCGCCACCTTACAAGATGTATGGAAATAAGCATGGCAAACAACATGACATTGATTGCGGATTATTCCACATCGTTATATAAACTGCATACGACATCAAACAACTTATTCCCGTTCAAAGAAACAAGTGCATGTCCATCACCGACTAATTTGAAGAACTGGACGGAATTTGTATGTCACATTTCCAAATGTGCTCCAAGAAAGTGTAAGTTAAATAATAATATTCTTTATTTTATGCAGTACGTCAGAATTGAAGCCGAAACTTATTCCATGACACACAAAGTACAGCAACATCGTAAAATTAGCAAACAATTACAGCTTCTGTGCTGGTGTGTGTTGAAAAATTAAATAAGCTTGGAATTTAACACCTTAATCAAATAGAATGAATGTTATTGTCCGACCGATTAGCTTGGTGGATTAGTGCCCTGATTTTCAGCAGAACGCTTGCGGATTCGAAACTGATCGCTAGCTAGTCAATTTTGTCCCTGGGCAAGTCATTAACCAGACATCGCCTGAACCAAGTGAAATTATGTTTTGTACTTGTTTGGTAAGTTTAAATCATTCTCAACAAACTGCAATAGCTCCGGTAAATCGCGCGAGGTAATCTGATGATTGCCCGAGTGTTAACGTCCCTAGCGTTTTCCCATTAATAGAGATAAACAATAATAACCTATGCTGTCCTACAAAACATTTCAAGTCGACGAAGATGCACCACAAAAAATGTCAAACTACAGCAAAGTTTTTCTCAAAAAAGAATTCCTTTCGTACCCGGTGGGTTTCAAACCGCCAGGAGTATCTGACCAAATGTGGTCCACAATATCCATCTTCAGTGGAAGTCCTAGAGCCTGGTGGAACGGGTTGATACAGCGTTATCTGCTATCTCCTCGGGAAGATATGAACTCTGAGATACAAGATGCGGTGAAGTTGGTCAACTTCTCCAAGCCAATTGTGGGGTGAGTTGGACAATTGGTAAATCGGTTCTGGTGTGAGTTAACCATGGTAAAACAATCCTTGGTTGAGTTAAATACTTGATATGCTAATTTGGCTTTATACGTATTTTTACAGCTTTTAAATGTTCTGAAATTTGAAGATTATACAGTATTGTCCTAATGCTCTTTTAATGTCTCAAATCCTTCCACAAGGATATTAAAATTTAAGTACTTGTAAATCTAATATAGCAATACGTATCGAAACTGGTACTTGGTATGGTATATATTTCCATTTAAATCTTTCCAGTGCAATATGATTATGAGGTTTTTCTTGTTCCAATTTGTTCCACTAATGTTGACTTGATGTAATCTGACGATCACCTGTGCTTTAACCCAACTCCTCTACTCCCACCACATCACATACTATCGCACCACTTTCGGCGGTACTTCCCCCACACAGAGTCCACGTTCGACGATCCGACAAATTGACTTCACCTGGTGAAGATAGCGAGGCGCACGACCTCAGCGAATACATGGGACATGTAGCAGATTGGTACGATAAATACGATATGAGAATGGAGAAAGAAAACCAAGGGAAATTGGTTGAAAGGAGAATCTACTTAGCGACTGATGAACCAATGATTTGGAATCAAACGACAAAGTAAGATGGACTGGTGGTTGGAAAAACGCAAAAAGCGTTTTCAGATCAACTTCATCCCACCGTACCGTGTATTTGTATAGAATTGAGATGTTAATTTTATTTGGTAGAACCCATCATTTTACTGGGTTTCTCGTGCGGTCGGGTTACCGAAGCTAATTCAGTGTTTTGAGTATGATTGAGAAGTTTCTTTATTTTAGAGACAATGTCCTTTAAGTGTATTTTCCAAGAACACAACCGATTAGCCAGCTTTAGGTTTCGATCCATCCACCTTTCCAATTATGTTATGACGTCAAGTGAAAGTATGCGTTGTCATATTGCACTGTAAAACACATTGATCCACAGCTACCCGGGATATATATTTCTTGGGGAAAAGGAGTTTTCTGCCACAGCTCAGAGCATGAGACGGCGCAATTCAATACTAGGAATGATAGGAGTGGCCATAGATGTGATAATGTTGGCGAAATGTGATTTTATTGTTGGAACATTTACTTCAGCGGTATTTGAATTCCTCCTGAATAATTTTAAATTATATGGTGAAAACCCGCTGAAGACGTAGGGTTGTAAGTAGAAACTCATCGAATCTACACAAGCAAGCTTTCTACATACCGATTTCCTTGAGCCTGGATTAGGGACTCTATTTAATCCAGGATCAAGCTTAAGTTAGGTTGCCGTGTACCCCCTTAATGTGTTATATATCAACCAACTGGTGGGTTTATGCGTGGTGCGTTGGACTGTCGGTTGGAAGGTGGTGGGTTGGATCCAGTCGCGAGCTGTACAACTTCATTGAGAATGGAAAGCATATTTAGTGTGTACAAAGATGGGTTGGACCAAAACAGAAGTAATATTATATTCATTACAAACCCGATAAAACCGGTTTTGTATATAATTTAGTAAATGTATCTGTTGGGGTAACCATTGGGCCACACATCCGTAACAGACAAGATATAATTTGACGATTTTTTCTTTTATAACGTCCCTATGTGTTTTTATAACAATTTAGTTGAGTATACTTTACCCCTAGGTGACTACAATGGCATACGAATTACATCAACACGAAATGAATGGTGATTATGACGACATAGCGTCCCTCGATATCGACTACGGGGAGGTGAATTACCCGAACAAAATCCACGTCACAATGCTACCACATTCTGGTGACGTCATCACTGGGGATATCGAACTGAAGCAGGGAGATATTGTGTACACCGATTCAAACCTATGGAACGGGCTTTACCGTGGTGTTAACTCTCGTACGGGTGAAAAGGGAACATACCCGACATACAAAGTAAAGGACAGTGCGGTTTATTATGAGGAAGTGAATAAAAATATGTTGGATATTTTTCATTTCGACGTTGTTATGTCCGATTATGGAACCGTATATCGCAATCCTCTTGAATATAAGTTCAACTAGAGAATACATATTCATTCGTCCCTGCTTTTTTGTTATCTTTGATCGCTGGTCACTGCTTGTAGGGGCAAGTGTATTTGGCTGCTGCTAGTCGTTTAGTCAAAAGTAATAACTTGTGGGGATCTTTCTTATTTGCTTTGTACAGGTTTGGGTTTGCGCCTATTGCTGGCACTAAATCTGGCATGAGATTCCCCAACTAACATACCTAAGCCAATTTAATTGGTTCGTAATACATGCTTGGGGATATCAGCTCCAAGCAGTCGGTGCTGAGGTCTGCATTTCAGAATGCGTTTCTGATAATAAAATAATATAATAAGTGTGTACGCAAAACGTCTGCTTGCCACGTTATGTCGCAATGTGGGGAGGATTATAAAGGAAGTGTTTTTTTGGATGATTGTCTGTTGCAGAGGAAATGATTGGCAAGTCAAACAGCTGTGCGCGCATTTAGCGCCCATTACAAAAATTTTAACATGACTTAATATAATGTGCAAAAAATATTGTATAAACCGCGAATGTTACTACAAACTACATATACATAGATCACACTGCAACTACTTGATTTTCTCTTGAATAACTTTCACAGGCGTCTTAATTAAAAATAAAAAAACAGAAATAGCTTCGTCTACCGATTGGTAAGTGCGCGTTGACTCGACAATTGTCTATGGTAACGTTGTTACGTTTTTCCATTCCTGTTAATTACCAAAATATACTAAGAGCCAAGGACGTCTATTTATTGGGTAAAACTAAGATGGATATATCGGTGTAGATTACTGGATATTCATGTTTTAACCCCGTGAATGCGACACGCAATGGTAAAATCACCCGCGCCGACGCTCGGGATCTTGGAGTGGGACGTGTTTTAGTGAGACGCATTAATTTATTTTGTTTAGGCGATGTTTGATTTGCCCTGTGTTTAAGTGCAAAAAACTTAACCATCTATATGCCAGCTAGTTTCGATAACAACCTTTCGACTGCCAGAAGACCACTGACGCTATAATCCAATTGTCAAATTTAGCTAACCGGTCGGTCGTATTTTCGAATAGAAGCCAAAAAAGTATTGATAAAACAGGAGAAGTGACGGAGAAAAATAATCGATCCAAGTGGATGACACAGCAATAAAAAATGGTTTATAACGGATGCGACCGTTGAAATGCACTAATATATATTTTCATAGTGTTTCTATGAAAATTGTGTGGTTGGTTTGCCGACCAAATGTAAACAACCTTGAGGGAAATCAAGAAAGAACAGAATTTCGTGTGATTTTAATGGATTTTTAGTTTTTCCGCTTAGCTTCGAGTTGGAATGAGTGTTTTATGATGTCTGCTACGACTAAAGCAAATAAAAGTTCTGCAGAAACGAAGTAAGTAATCTCATTTTATTGTTTTTAAACGGCCTCCCACGCTTTAAGTATTAACATTTATTTCTCCATCATTAATTTACAAATTAATTTTTTCAAGTACTAATTTACTAAGTATCTCACAAATTACTCTAAACTTCTTCCAAAATTGACTGCCTTAATTGATACAAATTTTAACACCACATTGTTCTGAATATGATAATTGTGTTTCAGGTCGAAAGCAAAATCAGTGATATCGACCTTAGATATTTTTTGACTAAACTAACAAGGAATTTCCTTTCCATATTTTGCTTGTTTAGTTTGGCAAGAATTGTTGATTTTTTCTTTTTTGTGGCAGCATTTAGTTGTTGTTCTACGAAAGGGTTGGTCAGAGTCAAGCCGACAGGCAAGTTTTCTTTCTTCTCAATCATTCGAATCTGTTTTTCCAACCTACAAAATCATTTCATTTAGGTCTGGATTTATGAAATGCTAAATAAACTTACCTTGCTATTGAACCTGTTGCATCCACAATCTGTTTTGAATCACAATTAGATTCCCCTTCCATGACAGCTAATCTTGAACTGGTAAGATGAAAAAAAGAAAATTAAAATTGAAGTTTTTT
>CH000599.1:33503-93518 GCA_000149265.1 Ciona savignyi | reverse complement strand
GAGATCTGATATCTCGCCCTGTGGTGGACACGTGGGTGTTGACAGCTGGTGGGTGATTGACGTCTGGTGGGTGATTGACAGCTGGTGGGTGATTGACGTCTGGTGGGTGATTGACGGCTGGTGGGTGATTGACAGCTGGTGGGTGATTGACAGCTGGTGGGTGATTGACAGCTGGTGGGTGATTGACGTCTGGTGGGTGATTGACAGCTGGTGGGTGATTGACAGCTGGTGGGTGATTGACGTCTGGTGGGTGATTGACAGCTGGTGGGTGATTGACGTCTGGTGGGTGATTGACAGCTGGTGGGTGATTGACAGCTGGTGGGTGATTGACAGCTGGTGGGTGATTGACAGCTGGTGGGTGATTGACAGCTGGTGGGTGATTGACAGCTGGTGGGTGATTGACAGCTGGTGGGTGATTGACATCTGGTGGGTGATTGCACAGCTGGTGGGTGATTGACAGCTGGTGGGTGATTGACAGCTGGTGGGTGATTGACAGCTGGTGGGTGATTGACAGCTGGTGGGTGATTGACGTCTGGTGGGTGATTGACAGCTGGTGGGTGATTGACAGCTGGTGTGTGATTGACAGCTGGTGTGTGATTGACAGCTGGTGGGTGATTGACAGCTGGTGGGTGATTGACAGCTGGTGGGTGATTGACAGCTGGTGATTGACATCTGGTGGGTGATTGACAGCTGGTGGGTGATTGACAGCTGGTGGTGATTGACGTCTGGTGGGTGATTGACAGCTGGTGGGTGATTGACGTCTGGTGGGTGATTGACAGCTGGTGGGTGATTGACAGCTGGTGGGTGATTGACAGCTGGTGGGTGATTGACAGCTGGTGGGTGATTGACAGCTGGTGGGTGATTGACAGCTGGTGGGTGATTGACAGCTGGTGGATGATTGACAGCTGGTGGGTGATTGACAGCTGGTGGATGATTGACAGCTGGTGGATGATTGACAGCTGGTGGGTGATTGACAGCTGGTGGGTGATTGACGGCTGGTGGGTGATTGACAGCTGGTGGGTGATTGACAGCTGGTGGATGATTGACAGCTGTTGATTGATTGACAGATCGGAGTGACACGGAGCTACACGATGGAGAGCACTTATTGCGGATGTGACCAGGGTCGGTACCGCGGTTTGCAGATTGGTACGAAGGAGTTAGAAGAGATGGGAGGAAGGTTCGGACAAGCGCTGATGCATTTGAAGGCTCGTTTCAACACTAGAGGGCTCCCTGTGTTCGAAGCTGAGGATGAAACGCAAATGTGAGTTGGAGTTGTGGGAATCCGATATTCAATTGTAACTTGGACGTTTTCTATTTCACACCAAGCATTATTGCTTCCTTTATCATATAAGTGTTGCGATAAAAAAAGACACTGCTGATGAAAGTATAAAAGCAAAATTATTTATTTTCATAAAAATATAAAACATCAAAATAAATATCTTTTCACAGAAATTCTTTCATAAAAATATTGAAAAAAGGAATAATTATAAAATAAATAATCTTCCCTAGAGATCCATGTGAAGCAGATGGGACTCGTATCAGCCCAAGTTGTCCTGCTAACTCCGATGCTGAACTCACTCCCGATGACGATGACCTTTCACCTATTGACACCTCGTTATTCTCACATGGACTGGTGCACGATGGATACCCAGCATACATGGTGGAGCACCGACGGATGTGCACCGATCCGATCCAAGATACGGCATTCTGGAGGTACGAACCGAACACAAGTGTCAACCAAGCATCAACCTCAGCATACATGGTCGACACAAGTGGTTACAACCCCCCTGAGCCACAGAAACCTGGCAAAGTGATCACAGCTCGTGTGTCACCTGATACTGGGAGGCTGCTTTATTATGAATACTCAGATTTGCCAAACAATGGGGTGGAGGATAAGTTTGGCAACACTGGTGTGGAAAATAACATTGGCAACACTGGTGTTGATAATTGTTCTGGCAACACTGAAATAAAAACGAGTGACGCACAAAATGATTTGGACAACACTGATTTGGAAAACGGTTTGGTCACCACTGCCCCGAGACCGTTTGAGTCTGGTCTCACTCTGGTGCGGAGAAATAGTGATTTGGAGGAACTTGACAAGTCGTCTCGCGCTCGTAGGAGGTCACAAAGACATTGATGATGTCATGAATTGTGATGTCATAACTTTTTATGTCAAAATTGAAGATGTCATTATTGATGATGTCATAACTAATGATGTCAAAATTAATGATGTCATAACTAATAATGTCAAAATTAATGATGTCATAATTAATGACGTCATACTTCTCATGTGCTAAGCATCCCATGAACACCAGTCACCACAACATTAAGCCACATCCAATTCACCATTATAGTGTTGCACCATTATCCCCCACATCTCCCACCCAGTTATATCTGATACTGAACGACCATCGTTGCCATATTTGCCCCACCATTACAACCACCTTCATATATTCCATAATGTTCCGAAACCTCCCAACCAATGTAGCATTTCAACAAATATGGAACTACTTGAACGAAAAACTCAAAAGATCAGATATTCGGGATTTCCCCTAAAAATGTAAATTTGATTCTGTTACATTAAACTTTTGTCAAAATATTTTAATTTTAATCTGCTGTAAAAATATCCAATACTGTATTTATGTCCCATTGTTCCATTGTTCTATTGTTCTATTGTGCACTTTCCAGCAAATTGTTTCCGAAAATGTTCCTGTAATTGGCCATAGATATCATATATATACACATTACCTTCATTTACATTCAACACACTGTGTGTTATTATGCTGTTCTCTGAAAATCAAAAAAAAAATGTTTTTTCGACAACATATTTTTGCTGCTTTTTTAAAGTAATTTATGTTTTTAGCCAAGTTTGTTTTAATTATTTTCTTCATTTTTATTGATCATTTTTGCAAACATTTTATTCTTGGTCAAACAAATTTTAAAACTCCAAAAAAATCTCAGAAATTTCTGTCATTTTTGTGTTTTGTGAAAGTGTTAGCTGCAAAAAAGAATTCTGAAAAAAAATTCCTTGAAAATATTAAAATCTGTTGAAACTCAAATCTCAATTTTAAATATTTTTCCACTTTTGGTGTTTGATTAAACAATATAACATTTCTAATGATTCAGTCAAAAGAAACGCCATTTACTTCATATATCCCAGCATTGTTAGCAATTGTATTTTTCACACATTTTTTCCGCCGTCAGGTTGCGCTATTGAGTCGTGTGTTCATTTTGGTTGGAAAAATAAATAATTTGTGAACGAAACAGATTATCATGGAGAAGTTTAAGTTCATGTGGCTGTTGAGATTTATTAGAACTAAAAACATTTTTTTACCGAGCTCAGTTTCGATCTCATGATGGGGTCGTCATTCAGTCCGTTTTATATATATGGCGTGGTGTATTCGTATACGAATCGGTCGCGTTAACCACTCGGCCACACGACACGTGTAACCCGACAGCGGACACGAAGATATTAAAGGGTTACCGGATTTAACTCTTCCATATTCCAATCCGGGGAATCACCATGATTATCTTGATGTTTCATTCGAACCAGACTGAACCGGAGTGATCGAGGGTCCACTGATGTGCGAGGCATCCGCGTTGGATGGATGGTCGTCGAATAAAAAACTGGTCCCAAGCTGATGAACTTTTACAAAGTATCGGCATTCTGAAGGCAACTGAAGAGTTGTTGGGCCGAGACTGGTCCCTAGCTAGTCGGTTGTGTAAATTTGTCGAAATACCTTTACGTACATGGAGTGGATGCAACTTTGTTTGCCCGGTATATGGTACATCAGTGGCGAGGTAAATCTTTGCCCACACACATGCACCGATTGCCAAAGGATTCGCAGTGCGTTGATTTTTTATTCAATTGTTACGGATCATGCGTTACGTCAAATCGGTTATAATCCTTTCTTCTAACAAGTACTGCTTTGTTTAATTGTTGAAACCAATGAGAGGTTTCTCTGTGGTTTAACCAGGCAATCCACCGATGAAGGTGCGGATCGCTGGATGTTTGGTTGTGTCGTCGAAGCCAGCCTCTGGCACGTGGTTGTACGAATAGCTTGGTGGGTTAGTGCGATATCTTTCAGTAGGATTGTAGATTCAAAACTGGTAGCTAGCTAGACGGTTGTGTCCTTGGACAAGGCACTTTACGGACATTGCCTGAACTCAGCGGATTAATGGGTTCTACCAAATTGAAGGAATGTGTAAATTATATACAACATACTGCAATAGCTCCGGTAACCCGGCGGTGGGCGCGAGGTGATCCGACGATTGCTCATGTGTTAACCCTTTTTGTTTTCCATTCACATGGACGAACATGAATATAATATCCTACTCTTATAAAACTTTGAAATTCTGGTCAAACAGCACCTGCCCCTCTCCCCATCCGACCGCACCACGTCGCTCTTGAGCAAAGAGTAGTTCCCTCCATGAAATTCAAACGAAAATACGTGTGGCCGAATGGTTAACGCGACCGATATACCCAAGGTGTTTAAAAACGATCTAGATGATGAGACCATCATGGGTTCGAAACTAACCCCGGTAATAAAATACATAAATAAATAAACTACTCGAGTACAATTGCATGGCCGAATGGTTAAAGTGACAGATCAAACCGTTCTCTATGTACGAAATCATGGGTTCTAAACTCAGCCAAGTAGCTTACTTAATTATTTATTTTATTACAGGTTTAAAATTATCAAAACAATCGTTAACTCGAATGGATTCAAATCGTTTTCCTCTGATAAATAGCCAGGTAGCTATTTTTCGTACCCTTGGTATAGTTTCTCTATCGCGCAATTGTCTCATCTATTGTCGCTTCTCAGTATTTTCTTGTTTGGTGCTCTGACCAAATGTGAAGTTTTTCAAAAATGAAGTTAAAAGTCAAAAAAGTTAAATATGGATTTAGAATTAGCGGCAAAATACAACTAAATGTGATCATGTTATAATATTAATTTGTTTTTTGCCGTTTTCCTAAAATAACCCTTTTTAATAAGCTAACTAATTATTATCCATTAACATTCTAGTAACTTGTTGTAATATATCAGCAACTTGTATATTGGGCCGAAGAAAAGTGGATTGTGTGTGTGACACTATTAACAAAACTACAAGCGTGTATTTGATTCGCCTGTGTACCTTCGAATGTGGCTGCGCAGTACTGTTGTGCGCAATATACCGATTAGTTGCGCTTCTATTTTATCACTTTCGTCATTGTGTACGTAACAATGAAGTCGCGCGTCGCAAGGTAATCGCTTTATTTGATTTCCGACGCATGTTTTGCTACCGGCGCACATTTCAAAGAGTTTAAATCACGTGTTGCGTCGTCGTCGCTATTTCCCTGCTATTGCACCTGGCGTCGCCTGTCAAGACATATCACCTCGTTTCACACTTTACACCGCGAATATAAGATTGATTGGACTGCAGTTGTAAACCACTAAAACACTGAGCACTTATACATCAGCGAACACCTGTGGGTCATTTGTCAAAACAATTATTTGGACTTCAATGCGAGGCAACCGATGATTTGATTGACAGTTTGACGCGCATGCGCATAACTGACCGGTGGATAATACCAAATTGATACGAAACAATGACTATTGTCTTCTACACACTCCGCCCATTAAATCAACAACTTGAACTTCCAGCAGGTGTACGTCATCGAGATATACGTCATCCGTGTCAACCACGTCACCCGTGGCAACCTCATCCAAAGCAGTTGACACATGTCGTGTGCACAACACATAGAAGCAGGGTGAAACCGGTTGAATCGACATTTGGAAGGAAATTAACACCCAACCCAAGATTGTATAAAGTATGCGAAGAGTGGATATCCAAAATACGAATCTATATCCATGGATTCGAACCCGGGAAGGAAATACTTGCGTTGATGATATAACTGGGTGTGTAGGAATGTCGGTATCTTGTGTACAAACCATGTCTTCGTTTCAATTTTAACAAAATATCTTGAATGTTTCATTTTATGTTGGATTTCTTTAAGTTGTAACAAGTTTCAGCTGTCGCCAATGATTTAAACTTACCAGCCAGATATGCTGGGAATAAATATGCTGGTAACTGGTCAAATGGACGACGTGGATTAAAGATATTTTAACGAAGATTAAATAGACTTTGCATGCCAACTTCCACGGGTAATAAACGTCAAAAAGGTTAATTAAACATATATTTCCATAAATAAAGTAGTTTAATATTTGGCGGGAAAACAAAATTCCTTTACAATGACTTTGTGACGTAAGAAACGTGTCTTCCATTACCAGTCAGACGTAACAATTGAAGAGAATGGTGTTTATGGTTGAAACAATGTATCAATTTCAAACCCCATTAACTTGATATCTTTGGTTTATTTTGAAGTTCAAACATTCTAATGCATTTACCGTGGAGAATTTATTATCAAATAATATCTTGGAAATTACAACACACGATTGTATTGTATCAAATGCGACTCTTATACAGCAGGTATAATCGAAACTAACCTCGATATAACATAAATAAACTTAAGAGTTGTATGGTAGGGACGTAGGGTCAATCATCAGATCACCTCGCGCCCACTGTCGGGTTACCGGAGCTATTACCATGTGTTGTGTATGATTCACACGTTTCTTCAATTCATTAGAATTCATTATTCCGTTGGGTTCAGGCGACGCAAATTAAGAACTTTGTTTATCTTATAGACAAAGGCTGCCTGCTTGTTTCGATGCCAGACCCATTCGGTTGATAGTCCGACACTCTATCGATGGAGCTATCGGACCCAAACCGATTTGGATGAACTACATAAACTTGTGAAAGTCAAATAGGAAATAAAAGAAAACGATTCAAACATTTAGAATTTCGTTAAGTTTGACCGATAATTAGTTTCTTTTGTCCTTTAAAACAATTCATCAAACCACTGTTTATTTTATCGTTTACGTCAAATAATCTGCGATTTTCCGCTAAATTTCACTTCCGTGATTTGTTTTACGTGAAATTTCACGGGTTTTAAATACTTTTCACACCTATTGAGTAAAATTGGTTGTTGTTAATTCGATTCGTCGGATTAGTTGATTTTGCTGCCACTAAATTACAGGATTAAACCAAAGTTTTTCATGTGGAATTGTCTGTTATTTTTTATTAGTTTTTGAACGTTTGCTCGGTTTGAACTTCTTACATTTGTGTTATATTTATTTAAAAACTTATTTGAAACTTAACTTAGAAATGAAGTTTTATTATAAAAAATTGTGTGTTACTTTTTATCATTTTTTAATTTAATATTGTTTGATCAGTTTAAACCACTTACAGCTGTATTTATTTGCTTGTGAACTTACTAAAAGATAATTTATTATTTGATGGGGTTGCCTCTTAAAATGTAACAAAACGAAATCAATTAAAGAAAGTTGCTGTGTTATAATGTGTTGTTTTATTGCACATTTAGAATCGGAATTAATCGTTTACAAATCGATTCAATTACAAACACGACCGTTAATTTATTCTCACCTCGATTGAACCTTTGCAAGTTGTAAATATAGGGCTGTAAACAAATAAAGCATTGGTATTTGTGAGTTTTACAACTTGCGTAAATAGAGTTGTTTCAAGCTGAGTTCAAGAATCCTGTGAAACGCGATTGCCTCGGTCACGTGACAAATGGTTAACGCCACCGATACATACACCAAGTTATATACAAAGCTGACTTGGTAACGAGTTCATTATAGGTTCTTGATAGAAACTGTTGCTTAAATCTTTATTTACGGAGCTAAGTTTCGAACCCATAGTTAATAATAAATAGATTTAATTATACTTCGGTTTAATGTACGTATATATAATATACTGGTGGCATGTGTCACGTGACCTGATGAAACCTTCAAAGCGGCCGATACGTCATCGGGGGAATTCCCTGAAAACTCGGGATTAACAATGCACTTTACAATATGACGTGATAATGGTTTCATTTTGATAGATTGCAATTCGAGATCCATATTCGAGAAATCAAATATAGACAATGGAACAATGTTATTATCATTATGACGTCATAATACAAGCATCGATATAATTCGCGATCGAAGTAGCTATCGCGTGTGCTTTACGCCATTGTTCGCGAATAATCAGGTTTATGACGTGGCAGTTTCGAATTCATTATAGATATGTGTGCGTATGACGTCACAACACACATTGCTATTCCACAATCAACGCGATTAATCGTCGACATTTGGACCTCGAAGAATAAATTGTCAGAAAATATATTTCTCCACCTGGTTATGAATGAATTGTAGCGTCCAGTTAGACATGATGTACTGGGAACGTTTCAACGAAATAAATTAATTTTGGGGGGATTTGGGAGAGTTGATTGAGCCAAGTTTCGAACCCATGATGGGTTCATTACCAAACCTATGTTGATGGCAAATTGCACACGAACCGCAAGTCCCGAATATTGTGTGCATGAAACTACAATATAGATGTTGTAAATATATAAAGCTAAAATTATAAAATAGATGTTGTGAAGATATAAGTAAGACACTTGCTTAACTAAACTTAACGACAGCATTTTTTCTACTTAAATCGTTAAAATTATCACCAAGCAGTTTTAATGTGGCGCCGAATGGCTGCAACCAGGGGCGGCATAATACTTGGGAGGCATTATACGCGATAAGCATAAGGATGATACGTATTATCCGCGTTCTAATGATCATTATTTAAGTCCACCATGTGTTTGGGGGGGTTTAGCAGCCCGCATTACTCACATGCATGAGGTGTCATTTATTAAAGGGACGGATTATATGGGGATTATATATGATCTCCATATTTGTATTTAATTGCAATGAAATCGCCAATTCCAATGTGAAGTCACGTGTGATCGATTTTTGGGGTGAAAAATAAAAATTTTAAAATTTTAAAACAAAAATAGTGATTTGTTAAATTTAAAAAAGATAGAGGGTTTTCTTAAAGAATTATTTGCGCTTAAGAATATGGCAGAAATTTAATTAATATGAAACAGATGGATAAATTGCTTAATTACCAATATTGTTTTATTTGCCCGTTATAACCGGGTTATGCATGTTTTGCGCATCTGCGTATGAATAAGTGGTATCGTTATCTTACCTCCCGTGCAAATATGGCATCGCTGCTAGTCATAACGCAATTGTTGCGTTTTAACTGCGTCGTCTGTGGTTTAGATGGCCGGCATGAACACCTGTGCACATAGCCAAGTACCAACACAATAGAACATTAAACGCGGCAATAAAACAAACGCGACTTTGTTTACCTCTGTTTACAATAGCAGTCGTTCCGCCATTCACACCTCGGAGACCCTTTGATCGATCTAAGCGAGAAGGGGACGAGAGAGAGGTCACCGCGGGAATACGATGCCTCCATCGCCGCCATTTTGATCGCGATCGGTCGGGCCAGGTGTCGCAATGTAGAGAGCAACATAAATATCCGTTGAATATAAACAACAGATGTTGATATTTAGCGAAACTACTGCTTGAATGATTGTAAACAACCAAACGGGATATGCGCAACCGCAAGCCGCCGAATGACATTAATTGTTTGATGATCGGACATATTCTTATCATGTTGGTTGATTGTACGCAACTCAACCTTGATAAGCGCGCCTCTAACCGATCTATAGTTAAACTACAAAATCCATACTTACTTTGATAAACCTTGATAAGCGCACCACCTGCCCCATATATCGCAAATACGTCAAAGCAACAAGAATCGCAACGCTCCAACCGATGCTTTCGTTTCTTCGAACAAACGTTGATTCCTCTTGTTATTCAACATTGTGCTTTGCGGAGGTTCAATATGTCGTAATAAACTCTACTGTGACGTATTTCAGTGCGTAGTAAATCGATGAATTCGTGGTTTCGGCCAAATATTTAAATTCTAGAAAATAATCAATTGTTGCTTTAAACCTGTTTTGAATAACAACAATACTGTATGTTGCGTCACATATATCAAGTATTACGTCACATATATCAAGTTACGCGTCCACATATCAAATAATACGTCATAAATATCAAGCATGACGTCACAAATCCCCCCTCCGTTTTCGAAACATGGAATTTGAATAATAGGGGCTTCCCCGGTTTCATGTCCAGGTTGCCACGTGAGTTATTTGGTGGTGTATGTTGTATTCGCTTGGGCGATGTGGCTTAAAGGTTACATGGCGCACTTATAAAGGTCATTGATTAATGTTATCCCTTCTTGTGAACTGTTTTATGCACAAATTTATGCGGTGTTTCCCCTAAAGCGATACTTCTAATCCCGGAAGAACTAAAACTTTGTTGACAACTTAAACTGTCGATAAAATTAACCGCCACATTAACCCTTCCCATCTATACGAATAGATAGTTTGCAAATTAAGGCTAAATCTACATTATCCCACATCCCCATACAAATGCTGGTTTGCCGCCTTCCGCAGGGTTTAGTCTCGTCTGTTTGTCGCCTGGTTTTCTTTCAATTAATTAAAACCGGATTGTGCGGTTCCCATGGATGGAATGTTGATTTAGCGGTCGTTCCCATCCCCGATTCCCGTGTGGACACGTCATCTATTGTGTGTTTGTGATTATATTGAGTTGTGGTTGGCGAATATGTGTTTTGGTCGGAAATATTGGATTTTCTCATAACCGTGTAATTATTGAAGTCTCTTCGCGCGGATGAATATCTGAGGGACACCCCCCACAATGGTGGATCATCCGCGACGATCGAAAACGCGACGCGAAGAACCAACGCGCAATCAATGGAGGCAAATAAGCGAGAAATTGCCAATTACTGGGAGATCTTTCAACTTAATTCAATGAGACATTCGAGTTAAATATGAAGCTGGTTAGGAAAGAACACATTACACACTTGACTTTTCGTGACTTTAAGAAAATAAATCAATTTCACTGATAAGATGGTTCACCCCCTGTAATTAGGAAATGTAAAAACCCGACGATTTGTTTCAATGTGGATTTATGAAATAATCTTTTTGGATCGAAGTTTTAATACTTTTGCTGCAAAGAATTTAAAGTAAACAGGTTTCTCTTAAACAAATATTTTGTTTAAATAATCCGATATTTTATTTGGCAATAATCCAAGTATAATTTTAGACTATTAAGGTTTTTATAAAGTTTTGTAGAAATTTTAATATAAACAAATATTTAACACTATTTGTTCATAAATTACCACGAAATAAAAATTTGCAAATTTAATTTAAATTTGCAACGTTAAAAATGTTTAATAATTTAGAAGATTTTATTAAGTAACTTTTAATCGAAATTTCCATAAAAACAAACATTTCACGAATCCCCGTAGTAAACCGAACCCTCCATAATGCCCAACCACGTGTGCCTGGTTAAATACTAACTCATTAATTCTTCAATTAAACTAAATTTATTTCTAATTGCTACACCTGCTAACAATAGCGTCGCGCGAGGTCAATTGTGACGTAATAACCAAACAAACCTGAAGCGCGTAAATGCATTGTGACGTCATAAACAACCAACAGAGGGAAAGCGCAGCTGTTCTCGACGAAACTGATTCTGTTTTAATTGAAATTTCACTTTATTTGTCCAATTAATCAAGCGATGACGTACAAAGGTCACGTGATTTGTCATGCTTGATTGGTCAGCAATGTAAAATATTTCTAGAAAATAAAGTTTTTTTAAAAAAACAATTTTTTGCTTGATTTATAAATAAATTATAAAATTAAAATAAAAAAAATATATATTTATTCTTAAACCAACTAAAAAGATATCAATTATTTATTTTCATAAGCTAATTACATTACACAAATAAAAAAGTTTTGTTTTTTTTATAAAAATTCTGCGATTAAATAATAGAAAGTTTATGCAGTATACTTTTTAAATAATTCGAACTAAAATAAAATCGTAAATTCCGAATAATTGGTTAAACAGAACATTTTGCCAGATGCTACAAACACGGTTTTAAACCTATTTTTAATTAATTCAATTTACATATAAATTCTCAAGTAAAGATGTTCTGGATCGAAGAATGAAGAGAATTTTCCATTTTTTTGTTTCCACGATGAAAACACGAAGCAGGACCTTCGATGAAAAATTAGAAAGCGGGAAAAATCGGCAAAACGACAGTCGTTAAAACTCATCTTAAATCCAATCATTGAATTACTTTCGGTATCATTGGTCGTCGCAGCCAAACCTCAAATCTTTGGTTGTGACGCAATAATCAAACAAAACACATGCTTTACAACATGCCTATTTATCAAACAACGTCATACATACGTCATTAAACAATAGAAACTTGTCGTTTTCGCGCAAAAATCAATGTTTCGTTGATTTCTACCAGCTGGGCTGACGCAAACCTTTGCTTTGGCCTCCCTACGTCATCATCGGGGTGAGGAAAAAAGAAAAAAGGCGCGAGTATATAAGCGTTGTTCGCACGTGCTGAATATCACTTGGTTGGTTGCTCGAATAGAAGTCGGATTCGAAACGGAAAGTATAATTTGCTTTTCGGTCAGCAAAACCTGGATAAATGCGCCATCAAAGAAATCTATTTTTAGATGTTTAATGGGGTTTTGAAAAAATAATTGTTTTATCGGTCAGCGAATCTTGTATGAATGGGAAGAAATTCATCTTTAGACGCAGTTGGTGAACATGGTTAAGCAATGACTTTGCGACGGAGTTCATTTTATTAGGAAAGTTCCAGGTTATTAAGTTGAATATTTACAAACAATTTGATCAAATATGTTAAAGTAATCACCCAAGTTGAAAGATTCTTTCATCGAGACTCGAGACAGATTTCTTTTTCATTCATTCGAAATCACCAGTTCTATTCTATAAAAGGTGGCGAGTATTTATGAATGGGGAAATAGATGATCAAAGCAATATGGCGTGGGAAAGCCGAACTATTAATTGCTGGATTGAAAACTAATTGTTGAAAGTTGGAAATGTTAAAGTTTTGTCTTTGGCCGTTTCAACAATGGGTCGCCATTTTGAAAGTGAAATCAGTCAGAAATGTCTTAGCTTGAAAATTTCAGAAATAAAACAGTTTAGTGATTTATTTTTAATCAGACATATTAATTTTGACTCAAAACTTTTCCATATATGTTTATTACCTTTAATTATAATAAAACTTAAACTTTGATATCTAAATTTAGTTTTCGTTTGTACATTTCTCTACCAGCCTACCTATATCGTCCATTTTAAAGATTATAAAACGCAGCAACAAACCGATTTTCTAACAATTATTTTGCCTTCACAGAAATTGACTTAATTTTGTTGTGAAAACTTGTAAGAATCGTTCCCGAAGATGCCGCGGCCAGGAAGAGACTCATACGGAGACCAGAAACCTCCATATTCCTACATCGCTCTCACAGCCATGGCAATCCAATCCTCCCCGAACAAAATGATGAGTCTCTCGGAGATATACCGCTACATCATGGACAGGTTCCCATTCTACCGCGCTAACACGCAGCGATGGCAGAACTCATTACGTCACAACCTCTCATTCAACGATTGTTTCGTGAAGATCCCGCGAAGAGGCGACCAGCCGGGCAAGGGGAGTCTGTGGGGGCTTCATCCGACCTGCGGGGAAATGTTCGAGAACGGGAGTTTCCTCCGACGACGCAAGAGATTCAAGACCGACTTCCATCAATCTGGGATCCAAGATGGCGTCTCCCCTTCTATGATGTCACACTACCAACATATGAGTCATAATTATGGGAAGGAGATCGGACTTAACATCATCGGCGAAACACAAATTGAGAGAAACCGAATCTACCAAGCGCACCAGCAGTTTCTCTCACACCAACCCCGTTTCGGTACTTTCCCCACTCCGAGATACCCCCCAATGAAACCAGGGGTGGTGGGTCACCCAGTCAACCCCCACTTCCTTCCAAACTTCCCGGTTTTCCAGAACCCGGAAATGACGGCGGCCGCGGTCGCGTACTTCCGGTCTGCAATGACTGGTTTCCGGAACGCGATGAACAAAATGGCGGCTGGTGACGTCATGAACCCTGGAAGTGACGTCAAATATTCGATGTTTACCTCGGTTCCCGGGATTCCCCCGTTCACCCCACACCAACCCCACCCAACCGACTCGAAGGAAATCGAGAGATCCTCCTCCGTGTCGCCATCTAGCGACGAAGAAAATCACACTTCACCCCCGGAAAATTCGCCGAAATCGAAAATCAACTTCTCGATCGAGAATATCATCAGCGGGAGATTTTCCCCGAAGGAATCGAAGCTTCGAGAAGAATCCGACTCCCCGACATCCACCCAGCGAAGTAAGAAACGAAGTTTGAACCCAGTTGACCCCCCGAACGCAAAGCGATCGCGAAACGACTTCGACCGCGCATCCACCCCACGAATGCTCGATGCCTTCCCGAAGGTGATTCCCCCAAAATCGTCCCCTGATTCACCCATGGGGATTCCCCGGACCTCCACCCCCAAACCCACCGACGCCCCACCATCCACCCAACCCCCTCCCCAGTTTTCCCTCCACACGATGTCGCACTCCATATATCCCAACATTGTTGACGATTGTATTTTTGACACATTTTCTCCGCCGTCAGGTTGCGCTATTGAGTCCGGTGTTCATTTTGGTTGGAAAAATAAAGAATTTGTGAACGAAATAAAATAATTGATTTTCACCGTAGACATTCTAAATTATGTTGCAGCGGCTGATTAAATTTAATTGGAACTAAAACGTCTCCGCAATATTAACACGTGTAACCCGACAGCGGGCACGAGGGTATATGTGACCGATTTATCGCCTTCAATCTTCCATCTATATATGAATGCACGATCGTGTGGCCGAGTGGTTAACGCCACCGATACAAATACCAAACAAATCCATTTAAAAACTTTGGGGCGAATCCAACTAGGGTTCGAGACTTCGACCGATAAAAATAAATGAATAAAAATGATTCTGAATACCTTGATGTTTCATTCGAATCGGACATATTACTACTGGACTGAAGGTTTGGTGGAGCATCATTCCCATGTTGGGGTAATCCCCATGTTGGGGTAATACCCATGTTGGGGTAATTCCCATGTTGGGCTCTACGTAGGATAATCGTCGGATAACTTGCTGCATGCGCAAAGTCGGTGTTGTAGTTCACTGTGTGAGACAGGGACATTTGATTTTGTCGACATATCCCCGCATTAGCAACTTACAAACACAATAACTTACAGACTGTTTGTCAAAGGGTTCGCAGTGTTTGGTTTGTTTTTATTCATTCTGTACGGACGCATCGTCCTTCAGGTGACGAGTGTGACGTCAAATCGGTAATAATCCTTTTTCCATCTAGTCCTGCTTTGTTTAAAGGTTGGAAACATTGTTGGAACAAATGGTAGGTTCGGTTGGGGTTTAACACGGGAATCCATGTATCGTAGTGGATCGAATCCGGCTGCTTTCCTCTCGGTTGTGTCCTTGGACAAAATAACCCATTGGATTAATGGGTTCTACCAAATTGAAGGAACGTGTCTATCATATACAACACACTGCAATAGCTTCGGTAACCCGACGGTGGGCGCTAGGTGATCTGACGATTGCCCGTGTGATAATCCCCTTGGTTTTCCCATTCACGGGGATAAACATGAATATCCTGCTTTATCCCAATTTCACAGCACTTGTGTGCTATCTCTCCCGATTCCACCGCATCATGTCGCTCTTGAGCTCGTAGTGGTTTCTCTATAAAACGAAAACGACTAGCACGGTCGTGTGGCCGTATGGTTAACGCGATCGATTTAAAAACTGTTTGCTACGAAAGCATGAGTTCTAAACTCAGCTAAGTAGCTTATTTATATATTTATTTTATTACAAGGTTAAAAATATCAAAACAATCGTTAACTCGAGTGGATTCGAATCGGGTTTCCTCTGTTAAATAGCCAGATAGCTCTTCCCATACCCTGGGTATAGAATGGAACAACGAAACAATATTTCAATTTGTTCCTCGATATTTCGTCATAACTTGCTTCGTCATAACTTGCTTTGTCATAACTTGCTTCGTCATAACTTGTGCTCTGACCAAATGTGAAGTTTTTCAAAATATCAAATTGAAAAAAGAATACAGAATAAGCGGCAAAATACAACCAAAAATTTTAAAATAATAATTTGCTTTATTATCCTCAAAAATAACCCTTTTTATAAAGATACTTAATATTATCCATCGATATTCTGGTTACTTGTTGTAATATATCAGCAACTTGTATATTGGGCCAAAGTAAAGTGGATTGTGTGTGTGTGACACTATTAACAAAACTACAAGGGTGTATTGATTCGTCTGTGTACCTTCGAATGTGGCTGCGCAGTACTGTTGTGCGCAATATACCGATTAGTTGCGCTTCTATTTTATCACTTTCGTCATTGTGTACGTAACAATGAAGTCGCGCGTCGCAAGGTAATCGCTTTATTTGATTTCCGACGCATGTTTTGCTACCGGCGCACATTTCAAAGAGTTTAAATCACGTGTTGCGTCGTCGTCGCTATTTCCCTGCTATTGCACCTGGCGTCGCCTGTCAAGACATATCACCTCGTTTCACACTTTACACCGCGAATATAAGGTTGATTGGACTCCAGTTGTAAACCACTAAAACACTGAGCACTTATACATCAGCGAACACCTGTGGGTCATTTGTCAAAACAATTATTTGGACTTCAATGCGAGGCAACCGATAATTTGATTGACAGGTTGACGCGCATGCGCATAACTGACCGGTGGATAATACCAAATTGATACGAAACAATGACTATTGTCTTCCACACACTCCGCCCATTAAATCAACAACTTGAACTTCCAGCAGGTGTACGTCATCGAGATATACGTCATCCGTGTCAACCACGTCATCCGTGTCAACCTCATCCAAAGTAGTTGACACGTGTCGTGTGCACAACACATAGAACCAGGGTGAAACCGGTTGAATCGACATTTGGAAGGAAATTAACACCCAACCCAAGATTTTATAAAGTATGCGAAGAGTAGATATCCAAAATACGAATCTATATCCATGGATTCGAACCCGGGAAGGAAATACTTGCGTTGATGATATAACTTGGTGTGTAGGAATGTCGGTATCTTGTGTACAAACCATGTCTTCGTTTCTATTTAAACAAAATATCTTGAATGTTTCATTTTATGATGGATTTCTTTAAGTTGTAACACATTTCAGTTGTCGCCAATAATTTAAACTTACCAGCCAGATATGCTGGGAATAAATATGCTGGTAACTGGTCAAATGGACGACGTGGATTAAAAAGAAATTTAGCGACGTTTAAATAGACTTTGCATGCCACCTATAACAGGCTTATATATGTCAAAGTTGATGATTTAAACTTCGATTTATTTCCCCAACGAAAGTACTCGCGTCTGTTGGTTTAATATTTGGCGGGAAAACAAAATTCCATGACAATGACTTTGTGACGTCAGAAACGTGTCTTCCATTACCAGTCAAACGTAACAATTGAAGAGAATGGTGTTTATGGTTGAAACAATGTATCAATTTCAAACCCCATTAACTTGATATCTTTGATTTATTTTAAAGTTCAAACATTCTAATGCATTTACCGTGGAGAAGATATTATCAAATAATATCTTGGAAATTAACAAACGATTGTATTGTATCAAATGCGACTCTTATACAACAGTTATAATCGAAACTAACCTCGATATAAAATAAAAACAAAAGAGTTGTATTAAGTGGTCAATCATCAGATCACCACGCGCCCACCGTTGGGTTACCGTAACTATTGCAGTGTGTTGTGTATGATTCACACGTTCCTTCAATTTATTAGAACCCATTAATCCGCTGGGTTCAGGCGACGCAAATTAAGAACTTTGTGTACATTAAAGACAATAGCTGCCTGCTTGTTTCGAAATAACAACCATTCGGTTGATAGTCCGACGCGCTACCATTAGAGCTAACAGACCCAAACCGATTTGGATAAACCACATAAACTTTTGAAAGTCAAATACGAAATAAAAGAAAACGAATCAAACATTTTAAATTTCGATAAGTTTGACCGATAATTAGTTTATTTTGTCTTTTAAAACAATTCATCAAATCACTGTTTATTTTATCGTTTACGTCAAATAATCTGCGATTTTCCGCTAAATTTTACTTCCGTGATTTGTTTTACATGAAATTTCACGGGTTTTAAATACTTTTCACACCTAATTAGTAAAATTGGTTGTTGTTAATTCGATTCGTCGGATTAGTTGATTTTGCTGCAACTAAAATACAGGATTAAACACAAGTTCTTTTATGTGAAATAGTGTGTTATTTTTTATTAGTTTATTGAACGTTTGATCGGTTTGAACTTCTTACATTTGTGTTATATTTATTTAAAAACTTATTTGAAACTTAACTTAGAAATATTTTTTGGGGGAAATTATGTGTTATTTACATCCGATTTCTAATTTAATAATGTTTGATCATTTTAAACCACTTACAGTTGTCTTTATTTGATTGTGAACTTACTATAAGATTATTTATTAATTAATGGTGTTACCTCCTAAAAGGTAACACAACGATATCAATTATAGAAAGTTGCTATGTTATAATGTGTTGTTTTATTGCACATTTAGAATCTGAATTAATCGTTTACAAATCGATTCAATCACAAACACGACAGTTAATTTATTCTCACCTCGATTGAACCTTTGCAAGTTGTAAATATAGGGCTGTAAACAAATAAAGCATTGGTAGTTGTGAGTTTTACAACTTGCGTAAACAGAGTTGTTTCAAGCTGAGTTCAAGAATCCTGTGAAACGCGATTGCCTTGGTCACGTGACCGAATGGTTAACGCCACCGATACATACACCAAGTTATATACAAAGCTGACTTGGTAACGATCCCATTATAGGTTCGTAATACAAACTGTTGCTTAAATCTTTATTTGCCGAGCTAAGTTTCGAACCCACGTTAGGTTTATCACCAAGCGCGTTTTTGTCTATAATTCGTTATTTGTATCCCCAGCGTTAATTCGTTAAACGATAATGAATGAAACGGCCGTAATTGTTGCCAATTCTTTATTGAAATACCGCTAAGCACACATACAGTTTCAGGGCGTAAAAACGCTACAGTAACAAGCTTTTTAAGAACAATTTGAACTCCATACAAATAATAAATACATTCAATTATACTGCGGTTTAATGTACGTATATATAATATACTCTTGGCATGTGTCACGTGACCTGATGAAACCTTCAATGCGGACGATACGTCATCGGGGAAATTCCCCACAAACTCTGGATTAACAATGCACTTTACAATATGACGTGATAATGGTTTCATTTTTATAGATTGCAATTCGAGATCTATATTCGAGAAATCAAATATAGACAATGGAACAATGTTATTATCATTATGACGTCATAATACAAGCATCGATATAATTCGCGATTGAAGTAGCTGTCGCATGTGCTTTACGCCATTGTTCGCGAATAATCGGGTTTATGTCGTGGCAGTTTCGAATTCATTATAGATATGTGTGAGTGTGACGTCATAACACATTGTTATTTCACAATCAATGCGATCGTCGACATTTGGACCTCAAACAATAAATTGTCAATAAAAAGTAACAAAAGCAACGAGCAACGGAATAGTCAATCAAACAATAAAAAGTGTAAGAAAATATATTTCCATCTGGCTATGAATGAATTGTAGCGTCCACTTAGACATGATGTACTGGGAACGTTATAACGATATTTGGGAAAGTTAAAATGAGCCAAGTTTCGAACCCATGATGGGTTCATTACCAAACCTATGTTGATGGCAAACTGCACACGAACCGCAAGCCCCGAATATTGTGTGCATGAAACTACAATATAGATGTTGTAAATATGTGGAAAAAAACTCAATTAATTATTCGCTACTTATATCATTTTTCCATTTAAGCTTAAAAATACTGTGTAGCTTAAATTATAATCGATGTTGTAATATATAAGCAAGGCACTTGCTTAATTGAATGCTACAAACAGTTTTTGTGCTACTTAAGCGTTAAAATTATGACCAAATTCAAGCAGTTTTAATGTGGCGCCGAAGGCTGTAACCAGGGGCGGCATAATACTTGGGAGGCATTATACGCGATAAGCATAAGGATGATATGTATTATCCGCGTACTAATGATCATTATTTAAGTCCACCATGTGTTTGGGGGGGTTTAGCAGCCCGCATTACTCATATGTATGAGGTGTCATTTATTAAAGGGACGTATTATAAGGAGATTATATATGATCTCCATATTTGTATTTAATTGTAATGAAATCGCCAATTCCAATGTGAAGTCACGTGTGATCGATTTGGGTGGGGGGGGGGGAAATAGAAATTTTAAAATTTCAACACAAAAATAGTGATTTGTTAAATTTAAAAAATAGAGGGTTTTCTTAACGAATTATTTGCGTTTAAGAATATGGCAGCAATTTAATTAATATGAAACAGATGGATAAATTACTTAATTATTAACATAGTTTATTTGCCCATTATAACCGGGTTATGCATATTTTGCGCATCTGCTTATGAATAAGTGGTATCGCTATCTTACCTCCCGTGCAAATATGGCATCGCTGCTAGTCATAACGCAATTGTTGCGTTTTAACTGCGTCGTCTGTGGTTTAGATGGCCGGCATGAACACCTGTGCACATAGCCAAGTACCAACACAATAGAAAATTAAACGCAGCAATAAAACAAACGCGACTTTGTTTACCTCTGTTTACAATAGTAGTCGTTCCGCCATTCACACCTAGGAAACTCCCTTTGATCGATCTAAGCGAGAAGGGGGCGCGAGAGAGGTCACCGCGGGAATACGACGCCTCCAATGCCGCCATTTTGATCGCGATCGGTCGGGCCAGGTGTCGCAATGTAGAGAGCAACATAAATATCCGTTGAATATAAACAACAGATGTTGGTATTTAGCGAAACTACTGCTTGAATGATTGTAAACATACAAACGGGATATGCGCAACCGCAAGCCGCCGAATGATATTAATTGTTTGATGATCGGACATATTCTTATCATGTTGGTTGATTGTACGCAACTCAACCTTGATAAGCGCGCCTTTAGCGATCTATAGTTTAAACTACAAAATTCCTACTTACTTTTGTAAACCTTGATATGCGCACCACCTGCCCATACACCGCAAATACCACGAAACCAACAACAACCAGCGTTTTCATTTCTTCAAACAAATGTTTATTTTCTCTTGTTTTCTTATTTCTAAACGTTGTTTCCCTCATTATTCAACATCTTTCTAGAGGTCCAATATGACATAATAGACTCTACTGTGACGTATTTCAGCGCGTAGTAAATCGATGAATTCGTGGTTTCGATCAAATATTTAAATTCTAGAAAATAATTAATTGTTGCCTTAAACCTGTTTTGAATAACAACCATACTATAGGTTGCGTCACATATATCAAGTATTACGTCATAAATATCAAGCATTACGTCACAAATTACCCCCCTCCCCATTTTTCGAAGCACGAAATTATGATGAAAGTTGTTTTCGCTGCTTCTTGTTACCAAGTAAGGTATCCACATAATTACTAATAAAATCGATATTTTTAAAATATTTGGTGGTGTATTCGTTTGAGTGACGTGGCTTAAAGGCTACATGGCGCACTTATAAAGGCAATTTTTAATGTTAATTAAATCTTATGAACTGTTTGATCAATATGAACAAATTTCTGCGGTGTTTCCCCAAAATAGATACCTCTAATCCCGGAAAGACTAAAACTTTGTGGAAAACTTAAACTGACGATAAAACCCGATTAACCGCCACATTACCCCTTCCCATCTATACGAATAGATAGTTTGCAAATTAAGGCTAAATCTACATTATCCCACATCCCCATACAAATGCTGGTTTGCCGCCTTCCGCAGGGTTTATTCTCGTCTGTTTGTCGCCTGGTTTTGTTTCAATTAATTAAAACCGGATTGTGCGGTTCCCATGGATGGAATGTTGATTTAGCGGTCGTTCCCATCCCCGATTCCCGTGTGGACACGTCATCTATTGTGTGTTTGTGATTATATTGAGTTGTGGTTGGCGAATATGTGTTTTGGTCGGAAATATTGGATTTTCTCATAACCGTGTATTTATTAAGGTTCCTTCGCGCGGATGAATATCTGAGGGACACCCCCCACAATGGTGGATCATCCGCGACGATCGAAAACGCGACGCGAAGAACCAACGCGCAATCAATGGAGGCAAATAAGCGAGAAATTGCCAATTACTGGGAGATCTTTCAACTTAATTCAATGAGACATTCGAGTTAAATATGAAGCTGGTTAGGAAAGAACACATTACACACTTGACTTTTCGTGACTTTAGGAAAATAAATCAATTTCACCGATAAGATTGTTTACCCCCCTGTAATTAAGAAATGTTAAAACTGAAAGTTTCAATGTGGATTTATGAAATAATATATTTAGATCGAAGTTTTAAGACCCTTGCTTTGCAAGGAGTTTAAAAGCAAACATTTTTCTCTTAAACAAATATGTTGTTTTAATAATGCTATACTTTATTTGACAATATTTGGTTCATTTTGCAATAAACCATGTTTAAAAATGTGTTGGAAATTTCCAAATATTCGAACGAACACTATTTGTACATAAATTATCACGAAATATAAATATGCAAATTAATTTCCTAATCTTGCCGATTATATTAATATTGGAAATCGTAACGTAAGAAATGTTTATTAATTTTGGGTTTTTACGATATTTATTTAAATTTTATATCGAAATATTTAAGCAAATATTTATTGAATCCCCGTAGTAAACCGAACCCTCCATAATGCCCAACCACGTGTGCCTGGTTAAATACCAACTCATTAATTCTTTAAACTAAATTTCTTCTTAATTGCTACACCTGCTAACAATAGTGTCGCGCGAGGTCAATTGTGACGTAATATCCAAACAAACCTGAAGCGCGTAAATGCATTGTGACGTCATAAACATCCAACAGAGTGAAAGTGCAGCTGCTCTCGACGAAACTGATTCTGTTTTAATTGAAATTTCACTTTATTTGTCCAATTAATCAAGCGATGACGTACAAAGGTCACGTGATTCGTTATGCTTGATTGATCAGCAATGTAAAATATTCCTAGAAAAGAAAGTTTTTTTAAATAAACAATTTATTGCTTGATTTATAAAAAAGTATACAAATTAAAATCAAAATAAAAAAATATTTATTTTAAACCCAACTAGAAAGATTACACAAATAAAAAAGTTTTTTTTTTTATAAAAACAATTCTGCGATTAAATAATAGAAAGTTTATATTTGTATAGAAAGATATGGAGTATAGTTTTTAATTAATTCGAACTAAATCGTAAATTCCGAATAATTGTTGAAATAGACCATTTTGCAGATGCTACAAACACGGTTTTTAAACCTATTTTTTAATTAACTCAATTTACATATAAATTCTCAAGTAAAGATGAACTGGATCGGAGAATGAAGAGAATTTTCCATTTTTTAAAGAAAACATGAAGCAGGACCTTCGATGAAAAATTAGAAAGCGGGAAAAATCGGCAAAACGACAGTCGTTAAAACTCATCTTAAATCCAATCATTGAATTACTTTCGGTATCATTAGTCGTGGCCGCCAAACCTCAAATCTTTGGTTGTGACGCAATAATCAAACAAAACACATGCTTCACAACATGCTTATTCATCAAACAACGTCATATATACGTCATTAAATAATAGAAACTTGTTGTTTTCGCGTAAAAATCGATGTTTCGTTGATTTCTACCAGCTGGGCTGACGCAAACCTTTGCTTTGGCCTCCCTACGTCATCATCGGAGTGAGGAAAAAAGAAAAAGGCGCGAGTATATAAGCGTTGTTCGCACGTGCTGAATATCACTTGGTTGGTTGCTCGAATAGAAGTCGGATTCGAAACGGAAAGTATAATTTGCTTTTCGGTCAGCAAACCTGGATATAAGCGCCATCAAAGAAATCTATTTTTAGATGTTCAATAGGTTTTGAAATTAAAAGAATAATTGTTTTATCGGTCAGCGAATCTTGTATGAATGGGAAGAAATTCATCTTTAGACGCAGTTGGTGAACATGGTTAAGCAATAATTTTGCGACGGAGTTCATTTTGTTAGGAAAGTTCGAGGTTATTAACTTGAATATTTAGAAACAATTTAATCAAATATATTAAAGTAACCAAGTTGAAAGATTCTTTTATCGAGACTCGAGACAGATTTCTTAATCATTCATTCAAAATCATCAGTTCTATTCTATAAAAGGTGGCGAGTATTTGTGAATGGGGAAATAGCTGATCAAAGCAATATGGCGTGGGAAAGTCGAACTATTAATTGCTGGATTGAAAGCTAATTGTTGAAAGTTGGAAACGTTGAAGTTTTGTCTTTGGCCGTTTCAACAATGGGTCGCCATTTTGAAAGTGAAATCAGTCAGAAATGTCTTAGCTTGAAAATTGCAGAAATAAAACAGTTTAGTGATTGATTTTTAATCAGACATAATAATTTTGACTCGAAACCTCTCCATATATGTTTATTACCTTCAATTATAATAAAACCAAAATTTTAATATCTAAATTTAGTTTTAGTTTTGTATATTTCGTTACCAGCCTACTTATATTGTTCGTCCGCTGTAAAGATTATAAAACACAACATCAAACCGATTTTCTAACAATTATTTTCCGTTACAGAAATTGACTTAATTTTTTTGTGAAAACTTGTAAGAATCGTTCCCGAAGATGCCGCGGCCAGGAAGAGACTCATACGGAGAGCAGAAACCTCCATATTCCTACATCGCTCTCACAGCCATGGCAATCCAATCCTCCCCGAACAAAATGATGAGTCTCTCGGAGATATACCGCTACATCATGGACAGGTTCCCATTCTACCGCGCTAACACGCAGCGATGGCAGAACTCATTACGTCACAACCTCTCATTCAACGATTGTTTCGTGAAGATCCCGCGAAGAGGCGACCAGCCGGGCAAGGGGAGTCTGTGGGGGCTTCATCCGACCTGCGGGGAAATGTTCGAGAACGGGAGTTTCCTCCGACGACGCAAGAGATTCAAGACCGACTTCCCTCAATCTGGGATCCAAGATGGCGGCAACCCTTCTATGATGTCACACTACCAACATATGAGTCATAATTATGGGAAGGAGATCGGACTTAACATCATCGGCGAAACACAAATTGAGAGAAACCGAATCTACCAAGCGCACCAGCAGTTTCTCTCACACCAACCCCGTTTCGGTACTTTCCCCACTCCGAGATACCCCCCAATGAAACCAGGGGTGGTGGGTCACCCAGTCAACCCCCACTTCCTTCCAAACTTCCCGGTTTTCCAGAACCCGGAAATGACGGCGGCCGCGGTCGCGTACTTCCGGTCTGCAATGACTGGTTTCCGGAACGCGATGAACAAAATGGCGGCTGGTGACGTCATAAACCCTGTAAGTGACGTCAAATATTCGATGTTTACCTCGGTTCCCGGGATTCCCCCGTTCACCCCACACCAACCCCACCCAACCGACTCGAAGGAAAATCGAGAGATCCTCCTCCGTGTCGCCATCTAGCGACGAAGAAAATCACACTTCACCCCCGGAAAATTCTCCGAAATCGAAAATCAACTTCTCGATCGAGAATATCATCACCGGGAGATTTTCCCCGAAGGAATCGAAGCTTCCAGAAGAATCCGACTCCCCGACATCCACCCAGCGAAGTAAGAAATTGAGTTTGAACCTCATTTGATCCCCCCAACGCCAAGCGATCGCGAAACGACTTCGACCGCGCATCCACCCCACGAATGCTCGACGCCTTCCCGAAGGTGATTCCCCCAAAATCGTCCCCTGATTCACCCATGGGGATTCCCCGGACCTCCACCCCCAAACCCACCGACCCCCCACCATCCACCCAACCCCCTCCCCAGTTTTCCCTCCGCACGGTGTCGCACTCCATATATCCCAACATTGTTGACAATTGTATTTTTGACACATTTTCTCCGCCGTCAGGTTGCGCTATTGAGTCCGGTGTTCATTTTGGTTGGAAAAATAAAGAATTTGTGAACGAAATAAAATAATTGATTTTCACCGTAGACATTTCAAATTATGTTGCAGCGACTGATTAAATTTAATTGGAACTAAAACGTCTCCGCTATATCAACACGTGTAACCCGACAGTGGGCACGAGGGTATGTGACCGATTTATCGCCTTCAATCTTCCATCTATATATGAATGCACGATCGTGTGGCCGAGTGGTTAACGCCACCGATACAAATACCAATTCCGTTTAAAAACTTTGGGGCAAATCCAACATGGGTTCGAAATTCGACCGATAAAAATAAATGAATGAAAATGATTCTAAATATCTTGATGTTTCATTCGAATCGGACATATTACTACTGGACTGAAGGTATGGTGAAGCATCATTCCCATGTTGGGGTAATCCCCATGTTGGGGTAATCCCCATGTTGGGGTAATTCCCATGTTAAGGTAATAGATACAACTACATGACCGTGTATGGGACAACATACGCAGGGTTAACATTTACCTCACCAAAACACCGACTGTTTGTCAAAGGGTCCGCAGTGTTCGGTTTGTTTGTTTTTATTTATTCTGTACGAACGCATCATTCGTCACGTGACCAGTGTGACGTAAAATCGGTCATAATCATTTTTCCAACTAGTCTTGCTTTGTTTAAAGGAAACATTGTTGAAACATATGATAGACTCGCTTGGGGTTTAACACGGCAAACCGTGTATCTAATGAAGTGCCCACAGCCGTCAAAAACGTTTGGCGACGAATCCTACTGCTTTGCCCATGTCCTTGGACGAGGCACTTAACGAGCATTACCTGAACCCAGAAGATTAATGGGTTCTACTAATTGAAGAAATGTATGTATCATATACGACACACTGACATACCTCCGGTAACCCGACGGTGGGCGCGAGGTAATCTGACGATTGCGCGTTTGATAACCCCCTGGTTTTTTTCCCATTCACGGCGATAAACTTTAATATCCTGGTTGAACGGCACTTGTAAGCTAACTCTCCCGATTCCACCGCACCATGTCGCT
Organism: Ciona savignyi; assembly: GCA_000149265.1. Taxonomy (NCBI): domain Eukaryota; kingdom Metazoa; phylum Chordata; class Ascidiacea; order Phlebobranchia; family Cionidae; genus Ciona; species Ciona savignyi. The sequence goes on along the minus strand of CH000599.1, from coordinate 66,514 downwards.
CTTGAGCTCATAGTGGCACTTCTATAAAACCAAAACGAGTTGTCTTGGTCGTGTAGCGGAATGGTTAACGCGACTGATTCTTCTATATACGAAATCATGGGTTTCAAACTTAGCAGGCTAAAAATTAAACTTAGCAGGCTAAAAATTAAATTGCTGAAAATATCAGAAAAAACGTTAACTCGAGTGGATTCGAATCGGTTTCCTCTGATAAATAGCCAGGTAGCTATCCCCATACCCTGGGTATAGAATGGAACAACGAAACAATATTTCAATTTCTTCCTTGGTATTTCGTCATAACTTGTGCTCTGGCCAAAGTGAAGTTTTTCAAAATATTAAATTAAAAAAAAGAAAAAGTTAAATACGAATTTAGAATAAGCGTCAATATACAACCAAATTTATCCAGTCTATAATATTATTTTATTTTTTGCCATTTTCCTCAAAAGTAACCCTTTTTATTAAGTAAATAGCATGACTAAATATTACGAATTAACATTCTAGTTACTTGTTGTAAAATATCAGCAACTTGTATATTGGGCAAAAGTAAAGTGGGTTGTGTCTTGTGTGTGACACTATTAACAAAACTACAAGCGTGTATTGGTTCGTCTGTGTACCTTCGAATGTGGCTGCGCAGTACTGTTGTGCGCAATATACCGATTAGTCGCGATTCTATTTTATCACTTTCGTCATTGTGTACGTAACAATGAAGTCGCGCGTCGCAAGGTAATCGCTTTATTTGATTTCCGACGCATGTTTTGCTACCGGCGCACATTTCAAAGAGTTTAAATCACGTGTTGCGTCGTCGTCGCTATTTCCCTGCTTTCGCACCTGGCGTCGCCTGTCAAGACATATCACCTCGTTTCACACTTTACACCGCGAATATAAGATTGATTGGAGTCCAGTTGTAAACCACTAAAACACTGAGCACTTATACATCAGCGAACACCTGTGGGTCATTTGTCAAAACAATTATTTGGACTTCAATGCGAGGCAACCGATGATTTGATTGACAGTTTGACGCGCATGCGCATAACTGACCGGTGGATAATACCAAATTGATACGAAACAATGACTATTGTCTTCCACACACTCCGCCCATTAAATCAACAACTTGAACTTCCAGCAGGTGTACGTCATCGAGATATACGTCATCCGTGTCAACCACGTCATCCATGGCAACCTCATCCAAAGCAGTTGACACATGTTGTGAGCACAACACATAGAACCAGGGTGAAACCGGTTGAATCGACATTTGGAAGGAAATTAACACCCAACCCAAGATTGTATAAAGTATGCGAAGCGTAGATATCCAAAATACGAATCTATATCCATGGATTCGAACCCGGGAAGGAAAAACTTGCGTTGATGATATAACTGGGTGTGTAGGAATGTCGGTGTCTTGTGTACAAACCATGTCTTCGTTTCAATTTAAACAAAATATCTTGAATGTTTCATTTTATGATGGATTTCTTTAAGTTGTAACAAGTTTCAACTGTCGCCAATAATTTAAACTTACCAGCCAGATATGCTGGGAATAAATATGCTGGTAACTGGTCAAATGGACGACGTGGATTAAAAATACTTTAGCGACGTATAAATAGACTTTGCATGCCAACTATAACAGGCTAATAGATGTCAAAGTTGATGATTTAAACTTCGATTTATTTCCCCAACGAAAGTACCCGCGTCTGTTGGTTTAATATTTGGCGGGAAATCAAAATTCCATGACAATGACTTTGTGACGTCAGAAACGTGTCTTCCATTACCAGTCAAACGTAACAATTGAAGAGAATGGTGTTTATGGTTGAAACAATGTATCAATTTCAAACCCCATTAACTTGATATCTTTGGTTTATTTTGAAGTTCAAACACTTCTAATGCATTTACCGTGGAGAAGATATTATCAAATAATATCTTGGAAATTACAACACACGATTGTATTGTATTAAATGCGACTCTTATACAGCAGGTATAATTGAAACTAACCTTGATATAAAATAAACAAACTTAAGAGTTGTATGATGTAGTTAATCGTCAGAACACCTCGCGCCCATCGTCGGGTTACCGGGGTTATAACAGTGTGTTGTGTATGATTCACACTTTCCTTCAATTTATTTGAATTCATTATTCCACTTGGTTCAGGCTGTGCAAATTAAAACTTTTGCTTATCTTAAATACAATAGCTTGTTTCGAAACCACAACCTTCCGGCTGATAGCTCGAAACTCTTCCATTGGAGCCAAAACAATATGAATAAACTAAACTTGTGATGGTTAAACAGGAAATAAAAGGGAACGATTCAAATTTTGACAATTCACCCGAAAATCAGGTTCTTTTGTCTTTTAAAACAATTCATTAAATCTCTGTTTATTTTATCGTTTACGTCGAATAAATCTGCGATTTTCCGCCAAATTTCACTTCCGTGATTTGTTTTACGTGCAATTTCACGGGTTTTAAATACTTTTCACACCTAATTAGTAAAATTGGTTGTTGTTAATTTTATTCGGATTAGTTGATTTGCTGCCGCTAAATTACAGGATTAAACACAAGTTTTTCATGTGAAATTGTCTGTTACTTTTTTGATCGAAACTTGACTTGGTACAAATAAAGTTTTATTGTGTAAAATATGTGTTATTTACACCAGATTTTTTAATTAAATAATATTTGCTTAGTTTAAACCCCTTAGAGCTTTATTTTTTTACCTGTAAATTCACTAAAAGATAATTTATTATTTAATGGTGTTACCTCCTAAAATGTAACACAACGAAATCAATTAAAGAAAGTTACTGAGTTATAATGTGTTGTTTTATTGCACATTTAGAATCTAAATTAATCGTTTACAAATCGATTCAATTACAAACACGACAGTTAATTTATTCTCACCTCGATTGAACCTTTGCAAGTTGTAAATATAAGGCTGTAAACAAATAAAGCATTGGTACTTGTGAGTTTTACAACTTGCGTAAATAGAGTTGTTTCAAGCTGAGTTCAAGAATCCTGTGAAACGCGATTGCCTCGGTCACGTGACCGAATGGTTAACGCCACCGATACATACACCAAGTTATATACAAAGCTGACTTGGTAACGAATCTATTATAGGTTCGTAATAGAAACGGTTGCTCTTTATTTACGGGGCCAAGTTTGGAACCTATAATATGGTTTATCACCCGTATTTATGTATAATTTATTATTTTTATCGCCCAGCGTTAATACATTAAATAATAACGAATGACACGGCTGTAATTGTTGTCAATTTTTATTATTGAAATAGAGAGAATAACATACAGTTAAAGGACGAAAGGCAGGAACAGTTACAAACTTTTTAAGAACATTTTATACATCATACAAATAATAAATATATTCAATTATACTTCGGTTCAATGTTCGTACGTATATTATACAGTTAAAATGGGGGACGGGTTATTATTTGTGAATTCACATATGTTAATACTATATTGGGACAGAGTTTGTCATTTTTCAAAATATAAATTTTCCGCACTTTTTCATCTTGGAATTTGGCGGATGAATATTTCAACTAGTGACGTCACCTTAATTGTTGTCAATTCTGGAATTCAATGATTGTTGGCATGTGTCACGTGACCTCAAGTGGATGAACCTTCAAAGCGGCCGAGACGTCATCGGGGGAATTCCCTGCAAACTCGGGATTAACAATGCACTTTACAATATGACGTGATAATGGTTTCATTTTGATAGATTGCAATTCGTCGAGATCCATATTCGAGAAATCAAATATAGACAATGGAACAATGTTATTATCATTATGACGTCATAATACAAGCATCGATATAATTCGCGATTGAAGTAGCTATCGCGTGTGCTTTACGCCATTGTTCGCGAATAATCGGATTTATGACGTGGCAGTTTCGAATTCATTATAGATATGTGAGTCTGACGTCATAACTCACATTGTTATTTCACAATCAGCGCGAAAAACGCGGTAGAATCGTCGACGAGGAAACCTCGAGCACGAAATACTCAGATTGAAAATATAAATATTTCTTCACCATACCTGACTTGGAATTCTGAACCAAAATATTTACTGAAAGTGTACAGGTATGCTACCAGGCTAAATATCGAACCTATAATGATGCGTTCGACGAAGGACCTCGAATGCGGAATAATCAGGTTCCAATAAAGATTATCATGGTATGGTATGTAATGAGTTGGAACTTCCCACATTCGTAACGTGTTACGAGGACGACTTATAATGAGTCACCAAACCCGGGTTCACAAACACCAGATCGCTTACAAACCTACCGCGCCGATCGCGTTGATCGCCAATTGAGGTGACTTTAAACTTATGTTGACATTTTTCAACAAATTTTATTGTTCATTTTTTAGATTTAAAACAAAATCTAACTCTTTGTTAAATCTTTATTATAAATATCTTTTTACGTCAACCTTTGTTATGGTTGCAACCAGGGGCGGCATAATACTTGGGAGGCATTATACGCGATAAGCATAAGGATGATATGTATTATCCGCGTTCTAATGATCATTATTTAAGTCCACCTTGTGTTTGGGGGGGTTTAGCAGCCCACATTACTCACATGTATGAGGTGTCATTTATTAAAGGGACGGATTATAGGGGGATTATATATGATCTCCATATTTGTATTTAATTGCAATGAAATCGCCAATTCCAATGTGAAGTCACGTGTTATCGATTTTTGGGGGTGAAATAGAAATTTTAAAATTTCAACACAAAAATAGTGATTTGTTAAATTTAAAAAATAGAGGGTTTTCTTAAAGAATTATTTGCGCTTAAGAATAAGGCGGCGATTTAATTAATATGAAACAGATGGATAAATTGCTTAATTATTAACATAGTTTATTTGCCCATTATAACCGGGTTATGCACATTTAGCGCATCTGCATATGAATAAGTGGTATCGCTATCTTACCTCCCGTGCAAATATGGCATCGCTGCTAGTCATACCGCAGTTGCGTTTTAACCGCGTCGTCTGTGGTTTAGATGGCTGGCATGGACACCTGTGCACATAGCCAAGTACCAACACAATAGAACATTAAACGCGGCAATAAAACAAACGCGACTTTGTTTACCTCTGTTTACAATAGCAGTCGTTCCGCAATTTACACCTCGGAGACTCCCTTTGATCGATCTAAGCGAGAAGGGGGCGCGAGAGAGGTCACCGCGGGAATACGACGCTTCCAATGCCGCCATTTTGATCGCGATCGGTCGGGCCAGGTGTCCCAATGTAGAGAGCAACATAAATATCCGTTGAATATAAACAACAGATGTTGATATTTAGCGAAACTACTGCTTGAATGATTGTAAACAACCAAACGGGATATGCGCAACCGCAAGCCGCCGAATGACATTAATTGTTTGATGATCGGACATATTCTTATCATGTTGGTTGATTGTACGCAACTCAACCTTGATAAGCGCGCCTCTTAGCGATCTATAGTTTAAACTACAAAATTTATACTTACTTTTGTAAACCTTGATAAGCGCACCACCTGCCCCATACACCGCAACTACCACGAAACCAACAACAACAACCAGCGTTTTCATTTCTTCAAACAAATGTTGATCTTGTTTTCTTATTTCTAAACGTTGTTTCCCTCATTATTCAACATCTTTCTAGAGGTCCAATATGACGTAATAGACTCTACTGTGACGTATTTCAGTGCGCAGTCAATCGATGAATTCATGGTTTCGATCAAATATTGAAATTCTAGAAAATAATGAATTGTTGACTTAAACCTGTTTTGAATAACATCTTTGAATAACATACTATATGTTGCGTCACACATATCAAGTATTACGTCACAAATAACCCCCCCCCCCAGGATGAAAGTTGTTTTCGCGGCTTCTTGTCCAGGTTACCACGTTATTCACACAATTAATAATAAAATCTTCCAAAATCTCATCTTATTAACAGTTTGAGCATTACGCACAAATTTCTGCGGTGTTTCCCCGAAAAGCGATACCTCTAATCCCGGAAAGACTAAAACTTTGTTGAAAACTTAAACTGTCGATAAAACCCGATTAACCGCCACATTAACGATTCCCATCTATACGAATAGATAGTTTGCAAATTAAGGTTAAATCTACATAATCCCACATCCCCATACAAATGCTGGTTTGCCGTCTTCCACAGGGTTTAGTCTCGTCTGTTTGTCGCCTGGTTTTCTTTCAATTAATTAAAACCGGATTGTGCGATTCCCATGGATGGAATGTCGATTTAGCGGTCGTTCCCATCCCCGATTCCCGTGTGGACACGTCATCTATTGTGTGTTTGTGATTATATTGAGTTGTGCTTGGCGAATATGTGTTTTGGTCGGAAATATTGGATTTTCTCATAACCATGTAATTATTGAAGTTCCTTCGCGCGGATGAATATCTGAGGGACACCCCCCACAATGGTGGATCATCCGCGACGATCGAAAACGCGACGCGAAGAACCAACGTGTAATCAATGGAGGCAAATAAGCGAGAAATTGCCAATTACTGGGAGATCTTTCAACTTAATTCAATGAGACATTCGAGTTAAATATGAAGCTGGTTAGGAAAGAACACATTACACACTTGACTTTTCGTGACTTTAAGAAAATAAATCAATTTCACTGATAAGATTGTTCACCCCCCTGTAATTAAGAAATGTTAAAACTGAAAGGTGGATTTATGAAATAATAGATTTGGATCGAAGTTTTAAGATCTTTGCTTTGCAAGGAATTTAAAAGTAAACATTTTTCTCTTAAACAAATATGTTGTTTTAATAATGCCATATTTTATTTTGCAATATTTGGTTTGTTTGACAATATTTGTTAAAAAATCGGCGAAAAATTTCCAAATATTCAAATGAACAATATTTACGCATAAATTACCTAGAAATAAAAATATGCAAATTATTTCCTTAATCTTGCCGATTATATTTATAATTTGAAATCGCAACGTAAAAACTGTTTATTAATTTGGGTTTTTACGATATTTATTTAAATTTTATATCGAAATATTTAAGCAAATATTGATCGAATCCCCATAGTAAACCGAACCCTCCATAATGCCCAACCACGTGTGCCTGGTTAAATACCAACTCATTAATTCTTCAATTAAACTAAATTTATTCTTAATTGCTACACCTGCTAACAATAGCGTCGCGCGAGGTCAATTGTGACGTAATAACCAAACAAACCTGAAGCGCGTAAATGTATTGTGACGTCATAAACATCCAACAGAGGGAAAGCAGCTGTTCTCGACGAAACTGATTCTGTTTTAATTGAAATTTCACTTTATTTGTCCAATTAATCAAGCGATGACGTACAAAGGTCACGTGATTTGTTATGCTTGATTGATCAGCGATGTAAAATATTTCTAGAAAACAAAGTTTTTTTTAAACAAACATTTTTTTATAAAAAAATTATAAAATTAAACTAATAATCAAAAAACTATTTATTTTATACCAAACTAGAAGGATATTCATTATTTATTTTCATAAGCTAATTACATTACACATATAAAAAAGGGATTTTTTTATAAAATTAAAATTTAGCGATTAATTAATAGAAAGTTTATATTTTATTGACAGATATGGAGTACAGTTTTTAATTAATTCAAACTAAAATAAAATCGTAAATTCCGAATAATTGTTGAAATACACCATTTTGCCAGATGCTTCAGACACGGTTTTTAAACCTATTTTCTAATAACTCAATTTACATAATTATAAAAGTAAAGATGATCTTAAGAAAGAGACATTACATTTTTTCTTTCCACGATGAAAACAGTTAAAAGTTAAAACACATGGTTTACATTCGGTATGATTAGTCGTGGCCGCCAAACCTCAATTCTTCGGTTGTGACGCAACAATCAAACAAAACACATGCTTCACACACATGCTTATTTATCAAACAACGTCATACATACGTCATTAAATAATAGAAACTTGTTGTTTTCGCGCAAAAATCTATGTTTCGTTGATTTCTACCAGCTGGGCTGACGCAAACCTTTGCTTTGGCCTCCCTACGTCATCATCGGAGTGAGGAAAAAAGAAAATAGCGCGAGTATATAAGCGTTGTTCGCACGTGCTGAATATCACTTGGTCAGTTGCTCGGATAGAAGTCGGATTCGAAACGGAAAGTATAAATTGCTTTTCGGTCAGCAAACCTGGATAAATGCGCCAACAAAGAAATCTATTTTTAGATGTTCAATGGGTTTTAAACTTAAAAGAATAAATGTTTTATCGGTCAGCGAATCTTGTATGAATGGGAAGAAATTCATCTTTAGACGCAGTTGGTGAACATGGTTAAGCAATGACTTTGCGACGGAGTTCATTTTGATTAGGAAAGGTCCAGGTTATCAACTTGAATATTTAGAAACAATTTGAGCAAATATATTAAAGTAATCACCCAAGTTGAAAGATTCTTTTATCAAGACTCGAGACAGATTTCTTTTTCATTCATTCGAAATCATCAGTTCTATTCTATAAAAGGTGGCGAGTATTTGTGAATGGGGAAATAGCTGATCAAAGCAATATGGCGTGGGAAAGTCGAACTATTAATTGCTGGATTGAAAGCTAATTGTTGAAAGTTGGAAACGTTGAAGTTTTGTCTTTGGCCGTTTCAACAATGGGTCGCCATTTTGAAAGTGAAATCAGTCAGAAATGTCTTAGCTTGAAAATTTCAGAAATAAAACAGTTTAGTGATTTATTTTTACTCAGACATATTAATTTTGACTCAAAACTTTTCCATATATGTTTATTACCTTTAATTATAATAAAACTTAAACTTCGATATCTAAATTTAGTTTTCGTTTTGTATATTTCGTTACCAGCCTACTTACATTGTTCGTTGTGAAGATTATAAAACACAGCAACAAACTAATTTTCTAACAATTATTTTGTCTTTACAGAAATTGAATTAATTTTGTTGTGAAAACTTGTAAGAATCGTTCCCGAAGATGCCGCGGCCAGGAAGAGACTCATACGGAGAGCAGAAACCTCCATATTCCTACATCGCTCTCACAGCCATGGCAATCCAATCCTCCCCGAACAAAATGATGAGTCTCTCGGAGATATACCGCTACATCATGGACAGGTTCCCATTCTACCGCGCTAACACGCAGCGATGGCAGAACTCATTACGTCACAACCTCTCATTCAACGATTGTTTCGTGAAGATCCCGCGAAGAGGCGACCAGCCGGGCAAGGGGAGTCTGTGGGGGCTTCATCCGACCTGCGGGGAAATGTTCGAGAACGGGAGTTTCCTCCGACGACGCAAGAGATTCAAGACCGACTTCCATCAATCTGGGATCCAAGATGGCGTCTCCCCTTCTATGATGTCACACTACCAACATATGAGTCATAATTATGGGAAGGAGATCGGACTTAACATCATCGGCGAAACACAAATTGAGAGAAACCGAATCTACCAAGCGCACCAGCAGTTTCTCTCACACCAACCCCGTTTCGGTACTTTCCCCACTCCGAGATACCCCCCAATGAAACCAGGGGTGGTGGGTCACCCAGTCAACCCCCACTTCCTTCCAAACTTCCCGGTTTTCCAGAACCCGGAAATGACGGTGGCCGCGGTCGCGTACTTCCGGTCTGCAATGACTGGTTTCCGGAACGCGATGAACAAAATGGCGGCTGGTGACGTCATAAACCCTGGAAGTGACGTCAAATATTCGATGTTTACCTCGGTTCCCGGGATTCCCCCGTTCACCCCACACCAACCCCACCCAACCGACTCGAAGGAAATCGAGAGATCCTCCTCCGTGTCGCCATCTAGCGACGAAGAAAATCACACTTCACCCCCGGAAAATTCGCCGAAATCGAAAATCAACTTCTCGATCGAGAATATCATCAGCGGGAGATTTTCCCCAAAGGAATCGAAGCTTCGAGAAGAATCCGACTCCCCGACATCCACCCAGCGAAGTAAGAAACGAAGTTTGAACCCAGTTGACCCCCCGAACGCAAAGCGATCGCGAAACGACTTCGACCGCGCATCCACCCCACGAATGCTCGACGCCTTCCCGAAGGTGATTCCCCCAAAACCGTCCCCTGATTCACCCATGGGGATTCCCCCGGACCCTCCACCCCCAAACCCACCGACCCCCCACCATCCACCCAACCCCCTCCCCAGTTTTCCCTCCACACGATGTCGCACTCCATATATCCCAACATTGTTGACAATTGTATTTTTGACACATTTTCTCCGCCGTCAGGTTGCGCTATTGAGTCCGGTGTTCATTTTGGTTGGAAAAATAAAAAATTTGTGAACGAAATAAAATAATTGATTTTCACCGTAGACATTTCAAATTATGTTGCAGCGACTGATTAAATTTAGTTGGAACTAAAACGTCTTTACTATAACAACACGTGTAACCCGACAGTGGGTACGAGGGTATGTGACCGATTTATCGCCTTCAATCTTCCATCTATATACGAATGCACGATCGTGTGGCCGAGTGGTTAACGTCACCGATACAAATACCAAACAATTCCGTTTAAAAACTTTAGGGCGAATCCAACTAGGGTTCGAGACTTCGACCGATAAAAAATAAACGAATGAAAATAATCCTGAATATCTTGATGTTTCATTCAAATCGGACATATTACTACTGGACTGATGGTTTGGTGGAGCATCATTCCCATGTTGGGGTAATTCCCATGTTGGGGTAACCCCCATGTTGGGGTAATCCCCATGTTGGGGTAATCCCCATGTTGGGCTCTACGTAGGATAATCGTCGGATAACTTGCCGCATGCGCAAAGTCGGTGTTGTAGTTCACTGTGTGAGACAGGGACATTTGATTTTGTCGACATATCCCCGCATTAGCTAACAACTTACAAACACAATAACTTACAGACTGTTTGTCAAAGGGTTCGCAGTGTTTGGTTTGTTTTTATTCATTCTGTACGGACGCATCGTCCTTCAGGTGACGAGTGTGACGTCAAATCGGTCATAATCCTTTTTCCAACTAGTCCTGCTTTGTTTAAAGGTTGGAAACATTGCTGGAACAAATGGTGGGCTCGCTTGGGGTTTAACACGGAAATCCATGCATCGTAGTGGATCGAATCCGGCTGCTTTCCTCTCGGTTGTGTCCTTGGACAAAATAACCCATTGGATTAATGGGTTCTACCAAATTGAAGGAACGTGTCTATCATATACAACACACTGCAATAGCTTCGGTAACCCGACGGTGGGCGCTAGGTGATCTGACGATTGCCCGTGTGATAACCCCCTTGGTTTTCCCATTCACGGGGATAAACATGAATATCCTGCTTTATCCCAATTTCACAGCACTTGTGTGCTATCTCTCCCGATTCCACCGCATCATGTCGCTCTTGAGCTCGTAGTGGTTTCTCTATAAAACGAAAACGACTAGCACGGTCGTGTATATCAAAACAATCATTAACTCGAGTGGATTCGAATCGGGTTTTTCTCTGATAAATAGCCAGGCAGCTCTTCCCATACCCTGGGTATAGAATGGAACAACGAAACAATATTTCAATTTGTTCCTCGATATTTCGTCATAACTTGCTTCGTCATAACTTGCTTTGTCATAACTTGCTTCGTCATAACTTATGCTCTGACCAAATGTGAAGTTTTTCAAAATATCAAATTAAAAAAGAATACAGAATAAGCGGCAAAATACAACCAAAAACTGTTAAAATAATAATTTGCTTTATTATCCTCAAAAATAACCCTTTTTATAAAGATACTTAATATTATCCATCGATATTCTCGTTACTTGTTGTAATATATCAGAAACTTGTATATTGGGCCAACGTAAAGTGGATTGTGCGTGTGTGACACTATTAACTACAAGCGTGTATTGATTCGTCTGTGTACCTTCGAATGTGGCTGCGCAGTACTGCTGTGCGCAATATACCGATTAGTTGCGCTTCTATTTTATCACTTTCGTCATTGTGTACGTAACAATGAAGTCGCGCGTCGCGAGGTAATCGCTTTATTTGATTTCCGACGCATGTTTTGCTACCGGCGCACATTTCAAAGAGTTTAAATCACGTGTTGCGTCGTCGTCGCTATTTCCCTGCTATCGCACCTGGCGTCGCCTGTCAAGACATATCACCTCGTTTCACACTTTACACCGCGAATATAAGATTGATTGGAGTCCAGTTGTAAACCACTAAAACACTGAGCACTTATACATCAGCGAACACCTGTGGGTCATTTGTCAAAACAATTATTTGGACTTCAATGCGAGGCAACCGATGATTTGATTGACAGTTTGACGCGCATGCGCATAACTGACCGGTGGATAATACCAAATTGATACGAAACAATGACTATTGTCTTCCACACACTCCGCCCATTAAATCAACAACTTAAACTTCAGCAGGTGTACGTCATCGAGATGTACGTCATCCGTGTCAACCACGTCATCCGTGGCAACCTCATCCAAAGCAGTTGACACGTGTCGTGTGCACAACACATAGAACCAGGGTGAAACCGGTTGAATCGACATTTGGAAGGAAATTAACATCCAACCCAAGATTGTATAAAGTATGCGAAGAGTAGATATCCAAAATACGAATCTATATCCATGGATTCGAACCCGGGAAGGAAAAACTTGCGTTGATGATATAACTGGGTGTGTAGGAATGTCGGTGTCTTGTGTACAAACCATGTCTTCGTTTCAATTTAAACAAAATATCTTGAATGTTTCATTTTATGATGGATTTCTTTAAGTTGTAACAAGTTTCAGCTGTCGCCAATAATTTAAACTTACCAGCCAGATATGCTAGGAATAAATATGCTGGTAACTGGTCAAATGGACGACGTGGATTAAAAATAAACTCAGCAACGTTTAAATAGACTTTGCATGCCAACTATCACAGGCTAATATATGTCAAAGTTGATGATTTAAACTTCGATTTATTTCCCCAACGAAAGTACTCGCGTATGTTGGGTTAATATTTGGCGGGAAAACAAAATTCCATGACAATGACTTTGTGACGTAAGAAACGTGTCTTTCATTACCAGTCAAACGTAACAATTGAAGAGAATGGTGTTTATGGTTGAAACAATGTATCAATTTCAAACCCCATTAACTTGATATCTTTGGTTTATTTTGAAGTTCAAACACTTCTAATGCATTTACCGTGGAGAATTTATTATCAAATAATATCTTGGAAATTAACACACGATTGTATTGTATCAAATGCTACTCTTATACAACAGGTATAATCGAAACTAGCCTCGATATAAAATAAACAAACTTAAGAGTTGTATGATGTAGTTAATCGTCAGAACACCTCGCGTCCACCGTCGGGTTACTGGGGCTATAACAGTGCGTTGTGTATGATTCACATGTTCCTTCAATTCATTAGAATTCATTATTCCGTTGGGTTCAGGCGACGCAAATTAAGAACTTTGTATATCTTATAGACAATAGCTGCCTGCTTGTTTCGATGCCAGTCCCATTCGGTTGATAGTCCGACGCGCTACCGATAGGGCTATCGGAACTACATAAACTTGTGAAAGTCAAATAGAAAATAAAAGGAAACGAATCAAACATTCAGATTTTCGATAAGTTTGACCGATAATTAGTTTCTTTTGTCTTTTAAAACAATTCATCAAATCACTGTTTATTTTATCGTTTACGTCGAATAATCTTCGATTTTCCGCTAAATTTCACTTCCGTGATTTGTTTTACGTGCAATTTCACGGGTTTTAAATAGTTTTCACGAATAATTAGTAAAATTGGTTGTTGTTAATTCGATTCGTCGGATTAGTTGATTTTGCTGACACTAAATTACAGGATTAAACCAAAGTTTTTCATGTGGAATTGTGTGTTATATTTTATTAGTTTTTGAACGTTTGCTCGGTTTAAACTACTCACACTTGCGTTATATTTGTTCGAATACTTATTTAAAAATGAACTAAGAAATTTTTTTATGTGAAATTTGTTATTTTTTATCATTTTTAATTAAATAATGTTTGCTCAGTTTAAACCACTTACAGCTTTATTTATTTGCTTGTGAGTTTACTTAAATATTATTTATCGTTTGATAGGGTTGCCTCTTAAAAGGTAATGAAACGATATCAATTAAAGAAAGTTGCTATGTTATAATGTGTTGTTTTATTGCACATTTAGAAACGGAATTAATCGTTTACAAATCGATTCAATCACAAACACGACCGTTAATTTATTCTCACCTCGATTGAACCTTTGCAAGTTGTAAATATAGGGCTGTAAACAAATAAAGCATTGGTAGTTGTGAGTTTTACAGCTCACGTGAATGGAGGTTTTTGAACCTGTGTCCAAGAAACCTCTAAGTGAAGAGCGATTGCCTCGGTCGTGTGGCCGAATGGTTAACCCCCCACCGATACATACACCAATTTATATACAAAGCGGACCTGGTAACGAGCCCATTATAAGTTCTTAATAAAACGGTTGCTTTGCTCCTTATTTACCGAGCTGAGTTTCGAACCCATGATGGGCTTATCACCAAGACCATTTGTGTAGAATTCGTTATTTATATCGGCCGCGTTAATCTATTAAATGATAATGAATGACATGGCCGTAATTGTTGTCAATTTCATTATAGAAACACCAAGAAGACATATATAGTTACAAGCTTTGTAAGAACATATTGAACTCCATGAAAATAATAAATCAATTCAACTATATTGCGGTTCAATGTATATTATACAGTTAAAATGGTCGGCGGTGAATTATTTGTGCATTCACATATTTTTTATATTGTGACAAGGTTGTTATTTATTAAGCACAGATTTTTCCGCAATTTTCGATCTTGTTATTTGGCGGATGAATATTTCAATTATTGGCGTCGCTTTAATTGTTGTCAATTCTCGAATGCGATGATTGTTGGCATGTGTCACGTGACCTAAAGTAGATGAACCTTCAAAGCGGCCTATACGTCATCGGGGGAATTCCCTGCCAACTCGGGATTAACAATGCACTTTACAATATGACGTGATAATGGTTTCATTTTGATAGATTGCAATTCGAGATCCATATTCGAGAAATCAAATATAGACAATGGAACAATGTTATTATCATTATGACGTCATAATACAAGCATCGATATAATTCGCGATTGAAGTAGCTATCGCGTGTGCTTTACGCCATTGTACGCGAATAATCGGATTTATGACGTGGCAGTTTCGAATTCATTATAGATATGTGAGTCTGACGTCACAACTCACATTGTTATTTCACAATCAACGCGATAAACGCGGTAGAATCGTCGACGAGGAAACCTCGAGCACGAAATACTCAGATTGAATATATAAATATTTCTTCACCATACCTGACTTGGAATTGTGAACCAAAATATTTACTGAAAGTGTACAGGCAAGCTACCAGGCTAAATATCGTACTCGTAATGATGCGTTCGACGAAGCGGCCTCGGATATGGAATATTCAGGTTCCAACAAAGATTGTCATATTTGACTGGTATGTATTGAGTTGGTACTTTCCACATTCGTAACATGTTACGAGGACGACTTATAATGAGCCACCAAACCCGGGTTCACAAACACCAGATCGCTTATAAACCGACCGCGTTGATTGGTGCTGAGCGCCAATTGAGGTGACTTTAAACTAATGTTGACAATTTTCAACAAATTTTAATCTTCATATTTTATATTGACAATAGAAAAATATATCTCTATTAAATCTTTATTATAAATATCTTTTTACGTCAACCTTTGTTTTCATTATAGATATAATCACATTTAGTGAATTGAATATCAAGATGTTGTAAGAATATATGGAAATATTATCTTAATTATACCCCACTAACCCAATGTTATCTATTTAATCAAAGTATTTAAAAGACTCGATTAATTATTAGCTACCAACACCATTTCCCCATTGAAGCTTCAAAATACTGTGCAGTTTTAATTATAATCGATGCGTTGAAGATATTTTAAGCAAAAACACTTGCTTAGTTGAACGCTGCAGACTCTATTCTTCCTACTTCAAATATTATATCGTAACCAATTCTATGTAGTATGTGGCGCCGAATGGCTGCAACCAGGGGCGGTATAATACTTGGGAGGCATTATACGCGATAAGCATAAGGATCATATGTATTATCCGCGTTCTAATGATCATTATTTAAGTCCACCATGTGTTTGGGGGGGTTTAGCAGCCCACATTACTCACATGTATGAGGTGTCATTTATTAAAGGGACGGATTATATGGAGATTATATATGATCTCCATATTTGTATTTAATTGCAATGAAATCGCCAATTCTAATGTGAAGTCACGTGTTATCGATTTTTTGGGGGGAAAATAGAAATTTCAAAATTTTAACACAAAAATAGTGATTTGTTAAAATTTAAAAAATATAGGGTATTCTTAAAGAATTATTTGCGCTTAAGAATATGGCGGATATTTAATTAATATGAAACAGATGGATAAAATGCCTAATGATTAATTTTTGTTTTATTGACACACTATAACCGGTTAATGCATGTTTTGCACATATGCTTATGAATGAATGGTACAGTCATCTTTACTTCTGTGCAAATATTACATGGCTGTTCGTCATAACGCAATTGTTGCGTTTTAACTGCGTCGTCTGTGGTTTAGATGGCTGGCATGAACACCTGTGCACATAGCCAAGTACCAACACAATAGAAAATTAAACGCGGCAATAAAACAAACGCGACTTTGTTTACCTCTGTTTACTATAGCAGTCGTTCCGCCATTCACACCTCGGAGACTCAATTTGATCGATCTAAGCGAGAAGGGGACGCGAGAGAGGTCACCGCGGGAATACGATGCCTCCATCGCCGCCATTTTGATGGCGATCGGTCGGGCCAGGTGTCGCAATGTAGAGAGCAACATAAATATCCGTTGAATATAAACAACAGATGTTGATATTTAGCGAAACTACTGTTTGAATGATTGTAAACAACCAAACGGGATATGCGCAACCGCAAGCCGCCGAATGATATTAATTGTTTGATGATCGGACATATTCTTATCATGGTGGTTGATTGTACGCAACTCAACCTTGATAAGCGCACCACCTGTCCGATACACCGCAACTACCTCGAAACCAACAACAACAACCAGAGTTTTCATTTCTTCAAACAAATGTATATTTTCTCTTGTTTACTTATTTCCAAACGTTGTTTTTTCCAAACCCCCATTATTCAACATTGTGCTTTGCAGAGGTCCAATATGACGTAATAAACTCTACTGTGACGTATTTCAGTGCGCGGTCAATCGATGAATTCGTGGTTTCGACCAAATATTGAAATTCTAGAAAATAATGAATTGTTGCCTTAAACCTGTTTTGAATAACAACAATACTGTATGTTGCGTCACATATATCAAGTATTACGTCATAAATATCAAGCATTACGTCACAAATTACCCCCCTCCCCATTTTTCGAAACACGGAATTATGATGAAAGTTGTTTTCGCTGCTTCTTGTCCAGGTTACCAAGTAAGGTATCCACATAATTACTAATAAAATCGATATTTTTAAAATATTTGGTGGTGTATTCGTTTGAGTGACGTGGCTTAAAGGCTACATGGCGCACTTACAAAGGCAATTTTTAATGTTAATTAAATCTTACGAACTGTTTGATCAATATGAACAAATTTCTGCGGTGTTTCCCCAAAATAGATACCTCTAATCCCGGAAAGACTAAAACTTTGTTGAAAACTTAAACTGTCGATGAAACCCGATTAACCGCCACATTAAACCATTCCCATGTATATGAAGCGATAGTTTGCAAATTAAGGCTAAATCTACATTATCCCACATCCCCATACAAATGCTGGTTTGCCGCCTTCCGCAGGGTTTAGTCTCGTCTGTTTGTCGCCTGGTTTTCTTTCAATTAATTAAAACCGGATTGTGACGTTCCCATGGATGTCCATTGTGACGTCGAATCCCGTGTGGACACGTCATACCTTGTGTGTTTGTGGTTCAATTAAGTTGCGTTTGTGAAATATATGTTTTGGTCGGAAATATTGGATTTTCTCATAACCGTGTAATTATTGAAGTTCCTTCGCGCGGATAAATATCTGAGGGACACCCCCCACAATGGTGGATCATCCGCGACGATCGAAAACGCGACGCGAAGACCCAACGCGCAATCAATGGAGGCAAATAAGCGAGAAATTGCCAATTACTGGGAGATCTTTCAACTTAATTCAATGAGACATTCGAGTTAAATATGAAGCTGGTTAGGAAAGAACACATTACACACTTGACTTTTCGTGACTTTAAGAAAATTAATCAATTTCACTGATAAGATTGTTCACCCCCTTGTAATTAGGAATAAAATGTAAAAACCCAACGGTTTGTTTCAATGTGGATTTAAAAAATGATAATTTTGGGGCGAAGTTTTAATACTTTTGCTGCAAAGAATTAAAAGTAAACATGTTTCTCTTAAACAAATATTTTGTTTAAATAATCCGATATTTTATTTGGCAATAATCCAAGTATAATTTTGGACCATTAAGATTTTTATAAAGTTTTGTCGAAATTTTAATATAAACAAATATTTAACACTATTTGTACATAAATTATCACGAAATAAAAATATGCAATTTTTAATTTAAATTTGCAACGTTAAAAAATGTTTAATAATTTAGAAGATTTTATTAATTTTAACTTTATATCGAAATTTCCATATAAACAAACATTGATCGAATCCCCATAGTAAACCGAACCCTCCATAATGCCCAACCACGTGTGCCTGGTTAAATACCAACTCATTAATTCTTTAATTAAACTAAATTTATTCTTAATTGCTACACCTGCTAACAATTGCGTCGCGCGAGGTCAATTGTGACGTAATAACCAAACAAACCTGAAGCGCGTAAATGTATTGTGACGTCATAAACATCCAACAGAGGGAAAGCGCAGCTGTTCTCGACGAAACTGATTCTGTTTTAATTGAAATTTCACTTTATTTGTCCAATTAATCAAGCGATGACGTACAAAGGTCACGTGATTTGTCATGCTTGATTGATCAGCAATGTAAAATATTCCTAGAAAACAAAGTTTTTTTTAAACAAACATTTTTTTGCTTGATTTATAAAGAAAATTACAAAAATTAAAATATTAATCAAAAAACTATTTAGTTTAAACCCAACTAGAAAGTTATTCATTATTTATTTTCATAAGCTAATTACATTCCACGAGTAAAAAAGATTTTTTTTTATAAAAAAAAATTTGCGATTAAATAATAGAAAGTTTATATTTTTATAGATAGATATGGAGTATAGTTTTTAATTAATTCGAACTAAATCGTAAAGTACGAATAATTGATTAAACAGAACATTTTGCTAGCTGCGACAAACACGGTTTTAAACCTATTTTTTAATTAACTCAATTTACATATAAATTCTCAAGTAAAGATGCACTAAATCGGAAAAGAAAGAGAATTTTCGATGTTTTTTCCATTTTTTTGTTTCCACGATGAAAACACGAAGCAGGACCTTCGATGAAAAATTAGAAAGCGGGAAAAATCGGCAAAACGACAGTCGTTAAAACTCATCTTAAATCCCATCAATTATTAAGTTTCGGTGTATTTAGACGTGGTCGCTAAACCTCAAATCTTTGGTTGTGACGCAACAATCAAACAAAACACGTTATTTGCAACATGCTTATTTATCAAACAACGTCATATATACGTCATTAAATAATAGAAACTTGTTGTTTTCGCGCAAAAATCGATGCTTCGTTGATTTCTACCAGCTGGGCTGACGCAAACCTTTGCTTTGGCCTCCCTACGTCATCATCGGAGTGAGGAAAAAAGAAAAAGGCGCGAGTATATAAGCGTTGTTCGCACGTGCTGAATATCACTTGCTCGGTTGCTCGAATAGAAAGCGGATTCGAAACGGAAAGTACAATTTGCTTTTCGGTCAGCGAAACCCGTATAAATTCAAATAAATCTTTAGAAACAGTAGAAGAATATGGTTAAGCGATAACTTTTCGTCGGAGTTCATTTTGTTAGGAAAAGTCCATGCTATCAAGTTGTATATTTAGAAACATTTTGAGCAAATATAGTTAAGTAATCACTCAAGACGGATTATACTTAGAGAGTTATCGACTCCAATGGGGAAATAGTTGATCAAAGCGTGGGAAAGTCGAACTATTAATTGCTGGATTGAAAGCTAATTGTTGAAAGTTGGAAACGTTGAAGTTTTGTCTTTGGCCGTTTCAACAATGGGTCGCCATTTTGAAAGTGAATTCAGTCAGAAGTTCAATCGGATATGACGTATTTGGCGGGAACTCAGTAATGCAGGTTTAGAATTGTAGGAATAAATCAGTCAGTTTAGTAATTTATCTTTAAACAGATATATACTAATTTTACTTTGAAAACTCTCTATATATGTATTTACCTAAAACTAAAAAAATATATCTTAGTTTAGATTTCCTTTTGTATTTTTCGTTACCAGCCTACTTATACTTATCGTCCGTTGTAAAGAATAAAAAACACATCAACAAACTAATTTTGTTATTTTGCCTTTACAGAAATTGACTTAATTTTTGTTGTGAAAACTTGTAAGAATCGTTCCCGAAGATGCCGCGGCCAGGAAGAGACTCATACGGAGAGCAGAAACCTCCATATTCCTACATCGCTCTCACAGCCATGGCAATCCAATCCTCCCCGAACAAAATGATGAGTCTCTCGGAGATATACCGCTACATCATGGACAGGTTCCCATTCTACCGCGCTAACACGCAGCGATGGCAGAACTCATTACGTCACAACCTCTCATTCAACGATTGTTTCGTGAAGATCCCGCGAAGAGGCGACCAGCCGGGCAAGGGGAGTCTGTGGGAGCTTCATCCGACCTGCGGGGAAATGTTCGAGAACGGGAGTTTCCTCCGACGACGCAAGAGATTCAAGACCGACTTTCCTCAATCTGGGATCCAAAATGGCGTCAACCCTTCTATGATGTCACACTACCAACATATGAGTCATAATTATGGGAAGGAGATCGGACTTAACATCATCGGCGAAACACAAATTGAGAGAAACCGAATCTACCAAGCTCACCAGCAGTTTCTCTCACACCAACCCTGTTTCGGGACTTTCCCCACTGCGAGATACCCCCCAATGAAACCAGGGGTGGTGGGTCACCCAGTCAACCCCCACTTCCTTCCAAACTTCCCGGTTTTCCAGAACCCGGAAACGACGGCGGCCGCGGTCGCGTACTTCCGGTCTGCAATGACTGGTTTCCGCAACGCGATGAACAAAATGGCGGCTGGTAACGTCATAAACCCTGGAAGTGACGTCAAATATTCGATGTTTACCTCGGTTCCCGGGATTCCCCCGTTTACCCCACACCAACCCCACCCAACCGACTCCTGAAGGAAATCGAGAGATCCTCCTCCGTGTCGCCATCTAGCGACGAAGACAAATCACACTTCACCCCCGGAAAATTCGCCGAAATCGAAAATCAACTTCTCGATCGAGAATATCATCAGCGGGAGATTTTCCCCGAAGGAATCGAAGCTTCGAGAAGAATCCGACTCCCCGACATCCACCCAGCGAAGTAAGAAACGAAGTTTGAACCCAGTTGACCCCCCGAACGCAAAGCGATCGCGAAACGACTTCGACCGCGCATCCACCCCACGAATGCTCGACGCCTTCCCGAAGGTGATTCCCCCAAAATCGTCCCCTGATTCACCCATGGGGATTCCCGCGGACCTTTCCACCCCCCAAACCCACCAACCCCCCACCATCCACCCAACCCCCTCCCCAGTTTTCCCTTCACACGATGTCGCACTCCATATATCCCAACATTGTTGACAATTGTATTTTTGACACATTTTCTCCGCCGTCAGGTTGCGCTATTGAGTCCGGTGTTCATTTTGGTTGGAAGAATAAAGAATTTGTGAACGAAATAAAATAATTGATTTTCACCGTAGACATTTCAAATTATGTTGCAGCGGCTGATTAAATTTAATTGGAACTAAAACGTCTCCGCAATATCAACACGTGTAACCCGACAGCGGGCACGAGGGTATGTGACCGATTTATCGCCTTCAATCTTCCATCTATATATGAATGCACAATCGTGTGGCCGAGTGGTTAACGCCACCGATACAAATACCAAACAATTCCGTTTAATAACGGTCTTTGGGACGAATCCAACAAGAGTTCGAAACTTCGACCGATAAAAATAAATGAATTATTAAAGGGGAACTGAAGTCAATTTTAAGAATATCTTAATAAATGGAAAAAAATACGCTGATTTCAAAAATCAAATCAGTTTCTTCCAATATTTTTTTGTTAAAAAGTTATGAGCAAATATGCATTTCATTTTATGTTAGGGGATTTCCCGTATTACGTCATTGACGTTGTTGAGATTTCGTGCCTATATGCGTTGTGTACAATCATGTGCCAGTTTAGAGGTGAATTAATAACAGAAGCGCCTGCAGGAGCGTTGTATTTTCGTTTTTATATGGAGACTTAGCATAACACTTGTCATATAGCCTTACTGAACCAATGTACATGGTGACAGCTTACTTTAAGCGCGGTTTTTATCCATAAAAGTAACCCTTTTTAATAAATAAATAGTATGACTAAATATTACGAATTAATATTCTAGTTACTTGTTGTAATATATAAGCAACTTGTATATTTGGCCAAAGTAAAAGTGTCTTGTGTGTGTGTGACACTATTAACAAAACTACAAGCGTGTATTGGTTCGTCTGTGTACCTTCGAATGTGGCTGCGCAGTACTGCTGTGCGCAATATACCGATTCGTTGCGCTTCTATTTTATCACTTTCGTCATTGTGTACGTAACAATGAAGTCGCGCGTCGCAAGGTAATCGCTTTATTTGATTTCCGACGCATGTTTTGCTACCGGCGCACATTTCAAAGAGTTTAAATCACGTGTTGCGTCGTCGTCGCCATATCCCCTACTACTACACCTGGCGTCGTCTGTCAAGACATATCACCTCGTTTCACACTTTACACCGCGAATATAAGATTGATTGGACTCCAGTTGTAAACCACTAAAACACTGAGCACTTATACATCAGCGAACACCTGTGGGTGATTTGTCAAAACAATTATTTGGACTTCAATGCGAGGCAACCGATGATTTGCAAGATGGCGGACGTTTTCATGGAGATAAACATGATAGCTGTGGTTGTTTAAGCAAAAATATAAAGTCAATATTAAACTTTTCATAGTGGAGTTTTATGTAATAATTATATAATCAATTAATTGAAGCAAACTTCCGAAACATTTTAATATAAAAAGTATGGCATTGACCTTATATCTTTTTTTTATTAATATAAAACTACGGAAAATTAACTTTATAAATTAAAAAAACGAGCTAGAAATATGTTTTAAATATATTTCAATAACCATATAGTTTGTCTTTTTCTTGGCAATTAAAGATGGTATTTTTGGTGAAATACGCTTATATTTATAACTTGATGGCTTGCACCTTATTTTCCTTTTTAGGCTTATTTTAAATACACTACACACCTTGCGTTAACATGCGCGCAATCGTCCGATTTAATCATCAGATCACCTCGGGTTACCAGATCTATTGCAGTCTGCTGTGTATATGATATATAGGTTTGTTCAATTTAGAAGAACCCAGTAATCCGACGGCCTTACCCAAGGACACAACCGAATAGCTACTGGCTAGTTTCAAAACATTAACCTTTCGATTGACAGGTTGACGGACAGGCGCGTAAGCTGACTTGTGGATAATACCAAATTGATACGAAACAATGACAATTGTCTTCCACACACTTCGCCCATTAAATCAACAACTTGAACTTCCAGCAGGTGTACGTCATCGAGATATACGTCATCCGTGTCAACCACGTCATCCGTGGCAACCTCATCCAAAGCAGTTGACACATGTCGTGTGCACAACACATAGAACCAGGGTGAAACCGGTTGAATCGACATTTGGAAGGAAATAAACACCCAACCCAAGATTGTATAAAGTATGCGAAGAGTAGATATCCAAAATACGAATCTATATCCATGGATTCGAACCCGGGAAGGAAATACTTGCGTTGATGATATAACTGGGTGTGTAGGAATGTCGGTGTCTTGTGTACAAACCATGTCTTTGTTTCAATTTAAACAAAATATCTTGAATGTTTCATTTTATGATGGATTTCTTTAAGTTGTAACAAGTTTCAGTTGTCGCCAATAATTTAAACTTACCAGCCAGATATGCTGGGAATAAATATGCTGGTAACTGGTAAAATGGACGACAATTAAAAATAAATTTAGCAACGTTTAAATAGACTTTGCATGCCAACTATAACAGGCTAATATATGTCAAAGTTGATGATTTAAACTTCGATTTATTTCCCCAACGAAAGTACTCGCGTCTGTTGGTTTAATATTTGGCGGGAAAACAAAATTCCATGACAATGACTTTGTGACGTAAGAAACGTGTCTTCCATTACCAGTCAAACGTAACAATTGAAGAGAATGGTGTTTATGGTTGAAACAATGTATCAATTTCAAACCCCATTAACTTGATATCTTTGGTTTATTTTGAAGTTCAAACACTTCTAATGCATTTACCGTGGAGAAGATATTATCAAATAATATCTTGGAAATTTGAACCAGATTGTATTCTATTAAATGCTACTCTTATACAGCAGGTATAATCGAAACTAACCCCGAAATAAACAAACTTAAGAGTTGTATGATGTGGTTAATCGTCAGATAACCTCGCGCCCACCGTTTTTCCGCGAGAATCCATTAATCCGCTGGGTTCAGGCTATGCAAGTTAAGACTTTTGTTTACCTTAAAGACAATAGTTGCCGGCTTGTTTCGAAATCACAACCTTCCGGCTGATAGTTCGAAACTCTTCCCTTGGAGCCAAAACAATATGAATATAATAAACTTGTGATGGTGAAACAGGAAATTAAAGGAAACAATTCAGAATTTTGATTTTAACCGAAAATTTCTTTTGTCTTTTAAAACAATTCATTAAATCGCTGTTTATTTTATCGTTTACGTCGAATAAATCTGCGATTTTCCGCTAAATTTTACTTCCGTGATTTGTTTTACATGCAATTTCACGGATTTTCAATACTTTTCACACATAATTAGTAAAATTGGTTGTTGTTAATTCGATTCGTCGGATTAGTTGATTTTGCTGCAACTAAATTACAGGATTAAACACAAGTTCTTTTATGTGAAATTGTGTGTTATTTTTTATTAGTTTTTTGAACGTTTGCTCGGTTTGAACTTCTTACATTTGTGTTATATTTATTTAAAAACTTATTTGAAACTTAACTTAGAAATAATTTTTTTTGTGAAATTATGTGTTATTTACATCCGATTTTTAATTTAATAATGTTTGATCATTTTAAACCACTTACAGTTGTTTTTATTTGATTGTGAACTTACTAAAAGATTATTTATTAATTAATGGTGTTACCTCTTAAAAGGTAACAAAACTATATCAATTAAAATAAGTTACTGTGTTGTAATGTGTTGTTTTATTGCACATTTAGAATCGGAATTAATCGTTTACAAATCGATTCAATTATAAACACGACAGTTAATTTATTCTCACCTCGATTGAACCTTTGCAAGTTGTAAATATAGGGCTGTAAACAAATAAAGCATTGGTACTTGTGAGTTTTACAACTTGCGTAAATAGAGTTGTTTCAAGCTGCGTTCAAGAATCCTGTGAAACGCGATTGCCTAGGTCACGTGACCGAATGGTTAACGCCACCGATACATACACCAAGTTATATACGAAGCTAATTTGGTAACGAGTCCATTATAGGTTTGTAATAGAAACTGTTGCATAACTCTGTATTTACGGAGCCAAGTTTCGAACCCATGATGGGTTTATCACCAAGACCGTTCTGTATAGAATTCGATATTTGTATCCCCATCGTTAATTTATTAAATGATAATAAATGACACAGCCGTAATTGTTGTCAATTCTTTGTTGAAATAAGTACAAATACAGTTACAAGGCGAAATCCATACAAATAATAGATTCAATTATACTTCGGTTTATTGTACGTACATATATTATAAAGTTAAAATGGGTCGGGTTATTATTTGTGATTTCACATATTTATTATATTGTGACAAGGTTGTTGTTTTATAAGCATAGATTTTTTTCCCAATTTTTCATCTTGTAATTTGGCGGATGAATATTTCAACTAGTGACGTCACCTTAATTGTTGTCAATTCTCGAATGCGATGATTGTTGGCTTGCGTCACGTGACCTTAATTCGATGAACCCTTCAAAGCGGCCGATACGTCATCGGGGGAATTCCCTGCAAACTCGGGATTAACAATAATGCACTTTACAATATGACGTGATAATGGTTTCATTTTGATAGATTGCAATTCGAGATCCATATTCGAGAAATCAAATATAGACAATGGAACAATGTTATTATCATTATGACGTCATAATACTAGCATCGATATAATTCGCGATTGAAGTAGCTATCGCGTGTGCTTTACGCCATTGTTCGCGAATAATCGGATTTATGACGTGGTAGTTTCGAATTCATTATAGATATGTGAGTCTGACGTCACAACTCACATTGTTATTTGACAATCAGCGCGATAAACGCGGTAGAATCGTCGACGAGGACACCTCGAGCACGAAATACTCAGATTGAAAATATAAATATTTCTCCACTATACCTGGCTTGGAATTCTGAACCAAAATATTAACTGAAAGTGTATACAGACATGCTACCAGGCTAAATATCGAACTCGTAATGATGCGTTCGACAAAGGAACCTCGGATGCGGAACAACCAGGTTCCAATGAAGATTATCATATTTGAATGGTACTGAGTTGGAACTTCCCACATTCGTAACATGTTACGAGGACGACTTATAATGAGTCACCAAACCCGGGTTAACAAACACCAGGTCGCTTACAAACCGACCGCGTTGATCGGCACTGAGCGTCAATTAAGTTTACTTTTAACTAATGTTGATACTTTTCAACAAATTTTATTGTTCATTTTTTAGATTGACAATAGAAAAATATATCTCTATTAAAGCTTTGTTATAAATATCTTTTTCCCAACCTTTGTTTCGTTTAGGAAGTAATGACATTTAGTGACTGAATAAACAATATAGATGTTGTAAGAACATTATTCCCTACTAACCCAATGTTATCTATTTAAACAAAATTATTTGCAAGACTCGATTAATTATTCGCTACCAACACCATTTTCCCATTTAAGCTTCAAAATACTGTGCAGCTTTAATTATAATCGATATGTCGAAGATATTTTAAGCAAAAGTCCTGTTTAGTTGAACGCTTCAGACTGCATTTTTCTTACTTCAATATTTATATCGCAACCAATCCTATGTAGTTTTAATGTGGCGCCGAACGGCTGCAACCAGGGGCGGCATAATACTTGGGAGGCATTATACGCGATAAACATAAGGATGATATGTATTATCCGCGTTCTAATGATCATTATTTAAGTCTACCATGTGTTTGGGGGGGGTTTAGCAGCCCACATTACTCACATGTATGAGGTGTCATTTATTAAAGGGACGGATTATATGGGGATTATATATGATCTCCATATTTGTATTTAATTGCAATGAAATCGCCAATTCCAATGTGAAGTCACGTGTTATCGATTTTTTGGGGGGGGAAATAGAAATTTCAAAATTTTTTTTAATAAAAATAGTGATTTGGTAAATTTAAAAAGATAGAGGGGGTATTCTTAAAGAATTATTTGCGCTTAAGAATATGGCAGCGATTTAATTAATATGAAACAGATGGATAAATTGCTTAATTATTAATATTGTTTTATTTGCCCGTTATAACCGGGTTATGCATGTTTTGCGCATCTGCATATGAATAAGTGGTATCGCTATCTTACCTCCCGTGCAAATATGGCATCGCTGCTAGTCATAACGCAATTGTTGCGTTTTAACTGCGTCGTCTGTGGTTTAGATGGCTGGCATGGACACCTGTGCACATAGCCAAGGACCAACACAATAGAAAATTAAACGCGGCAATAAAACAAACGCGACTTTGTTTACCTCTGTTTACAATAGCAGTCGTTCCGCCATTCACACCTCGGAGACATTCTTTGATCGATCTAAGCGAGAAGGGGGCGCGAGAGAGGTCACCGCGGGAATACGACGCCTCCATCGCCGCCATTTTGATCGCGATCGGTCGGGCCAGGTGTCGCAATGTAGAGAGCAACATAAATATCCGTTGAATATAAACAACAGATGTTGATATTTAGCGAAACTACTGCTTGAATGATTGTAAACAACCAAACGGGATATGCGCAACCGCGAGTCGCCGAATGACATTAATTGTTTGATGATCGGACATTTTCTTATCATGTTGGTTGATTGTACGCAACTTAACCTTGATAAGCGCGACTTTTAGTGAGCTGTAGCCTATATTACAAAATCTCTTATTTACTTAGTACAATTATAAACCTTGATCAGAACACCAACTTTTTATCAATTTCCAAATTCTCAAGCATACATAATTGTACACAAATCAACCTTGATAAGCGCACCACCTGCCCCATATAGATCGCAAATACGTCATAACCAACAAGAACCGCAACTCCAAGCAACGCTTTCATTTCTTCGAACAAACGTTGATTCCTCTTGTTATTCAACATTGTGCTTTGCACAGGTTCAATATGTCGTAATAAACTCTACTGTGACGTATTTTAGTGCGCGGCCAATCGATGAATTCGTGGTTTCGATCAAATATTTAAATTCTAGAAAATAATCAATTGTTGCCTTGAACGTTTGTTACGTAACAACAATACTATATGTTGCGTCACATATATCAAGTATTACGTCACACATATCAAGTTACGCGTCCACATATCAAATAATACGTCATTATTATCAAGTATGACGTCACAAATCCCCCTCCGTTTTTGAACATGGAATTTGAATAATAGGTGCTTTCCCGGTTTCATGTCCAGGTCGCCACGTAAGTTATTTGGCGGTGTATGCTATACTTGGGCGACGTGGCTTAAAGGTTACATGGCGCACTTATAAAGGTCATTTATTATGGCTATCGTCAACTGTTTTAAGCATTATGCACAAGTTTCTGCGGTGTTTCCCCGAAAGCGATACCTCTAATCCCGGAAAGACTAAAACTTTGTTGAAAACTTAAACTGTCGATAAAACCCGATTAACCGCCAATTAACGATTCCCATCTATACGAATAGATAGTTTGCAAATTAAGGCTAAATCCACATAATCCCACATCCCCATACAAATGCTGGTTTGCCGTCTTCCACAGGGTTTAGTCTCGTCTGTTTGTCGCCTGGTTTTCTTTCAATTAATTAAAACCGGATTGTTCGGTTCCCATGGATGGAATGTTGATTTAGCGGTCGTTCCCATCCCCGATTCCCGTGTGGACACGTCATCTATTGTGTGTTTGTGATTATATTGAGTTGTGGTTGGCGAATTTGTGTTTTGGTCGGAAATATTGGATTTTCTCATAACCGTGTAATTATTGAAGTTCCTTCGCGCGGATGAATATCTGAGGGACACCCCCCACAATGGTGGATCTTCCGCGACGATCGAAAACGCGACGCGAAGAACCAACGCGCAATCAATGGAGGCAAATAAGCGAGAAATTGCCAATTACTGGGAGATCTTTCAACTTAATTCAATGAGACATTCGAGTTAAATATGAAGCTGGTTAGGAAAGAACACATTACACACTTGACTTTTCGTGACTTTAAGAAAATAAATCAATTTCACTGGATAAGATTGTTTACCCCTTCTAGAATTAAGAAATATTAAAACAGTCAGGTCTGGATAGTTGTGAATTTATGAAATAATATTTTTGGATCGAAGTTTTAAGACCTTTGCTTCAAAAGAAGTTAAAAAGTAAACAGGTTTCTCTTAAACAAATATTTTGTTTAAATAATCCGATATTTTATTTGACAATATTTTGTTTATTTGGCAATATTTTGTTTATTTGGCAATAATCCATGTTTAATAAATCGGTGAAAAATTTCCAAATATCCGAACGAACACTATTTGTACATAAATTATCACGAAATATAAATATACAAATTATTTCCTTAATCTTGCCGATTATATTAATAATTGGAAATCGCAACGTAAAAACTATTTATTAATTAAAGTTTTTGCGATATTTATTTAAATTTTATATCGAAATGTTTATTTAAGCAAATATTTATCATATCTCCGTAGTAAACCGAACCCTCCATAATGCCCAACCACGTGTGCCTGGTTAAATACCAACTCATTAATTCTTCAATTAAACTAAATTTATTCTTAATTGCTACACCTGCTAACAATAGCGTCGCGCGAGGTCAATTGTGACGTAATAACCAAACAAACCTGAAGCGCGTAAATGCATTGTGACGTCATAAACATCCAACAGAGTGAAAGCGCAGCTGCTCTCGACGAAACTGATTCTGTTTTAATTGAAATTTCACTTTATTTGTCCAATTAATCAAGCGATGACGTACAAAGGTCACGTGATTTGTCATGCTTGATTGATCAGCGATGTAAAATATTCCGAGAAAAAAAAGTTTTTTTTAAACAAACAATTTTTTGCTTGATTTATAAAAAAACTATAAAAGTTAAAATATTAATCAACAAACTATTTATTTTAAACCAAACTAGAAAGATATTAATTATTTATTTTCATAAGCTAATTACATTACACATATAAAAAGGGAATTTTTTAGAAAAAAAATTTAGCGAATAATTAATAGAAAGTTTATATTTTATAGACAGATATGGAGTACAGTTTTTAAATAATTCGAAGTAAAATAAAATCGTAAATTCCAAATAATTGTTGAAACAGACCATTTTGTTAGATGCTACAAACACGGTTTTAAACCTATTTTTTAAATAAGTCAATTTACATATAAATTCTCAAGTAAAGATGTTCTGGATCGAAGAATGAAGAGAATTTTCCATTTTTTGTTTCCACGATGAAAACACGAAGCAGGACCTTCGGTGAAAAATTAGAAAGCGGGAAAAATCGGCAAAACGACAGTCGTTAAAACTCATCTTAAATCCAATCATTGAATTACTTTCGGTATCATTAGTCGTGGCAGCTAAACCTCAAATCTTTGGTTGTGACGCAACAATCAAACAAAACACATGCTTCACAACATGCTTATTTATCAAACAACGTCATACATACGTCATTAAATAATAGAAACTTGTTGTTTTCGCGTAAAAATCGATGTTTCGTTGATTTCTACCAGCTGGGCTGACGCAAACCTTTGCTTTGGCCTCCCTACGTCATCATCCGAGTGAGGAAAAAAGAAAAAGGCGCGAGTATATAAGCGTTGTCCGCACGTGCTGAATATCACTTGGTTGGTTGCTCGAATAGAAGTCGGATTCGAAACGGAAAGTATAATTTGCTTTTCGGTCAGTAAAACCTGGATAAATGCGCCATCAAAGAAATTTATTATTAGATGTTCAATGTGTTTTAAAATTAAAAGAATAATTGTTTTATCGGTCAGCGAATCTTGTATGAATGGGAAGAAATTCATCTTTAGACGCAGTTGGTGAACATGGTTAAGCAATAAGTTTGCGACGGAATTCATTTTGTTAGGAAAGGTCCAGGTTATTAAGTTGAATATTTAGAAACAATTTAAGCAAATATGTTTAAGTAATCACCCAAGTTGAAAGATTCTTTCATCGAGACTCGAGACAGGTTTATTTTTCATTCATTCGAAATCACCAGTTCTATTCTATAAAAGTTGGCGAGTATTTGTGAATGGGGAAATAGCTGATCAAAGCAATATGGCGTGGGAAAGTCGAACTATTAATTGCTGGATTGAAAGCTAATTGTTGAAAGTTGGAAACGTTGAAGTTTTGTCTTTGGCCGTTTCAACAATGGGTCGCCATTTTGAAAGTGAAATCAGTCAGAAGTGTCTTAGCTTGAAAATTGCAGAATTAAAACAGTTTAGTGATTTATTTTTAATCAGACATATTAATTTTGACTCGAAACTTCTCCATATATGTTTATTACCTTCAATTATAATAAAACCAAAATTTT
The DNA here is from genome assembly GCA_000149265.1 of Ciona savignyi. Taxonomy (NCBI): domain Eukaryota; kingdom Metazoa; phylum Chordata; class Ascidiacea; order Phlebobranchia; family Cionidae; genus Ciona; species Ciona savignyi. The sequence continues at coordinate 34,510 of CH000599.1, read as the reverse complement.
AATATCTAAATTTAGTTTTAGTTTTGTATATTTCGTTACCAGCCTACTTATATTGTTCGTCCGCTGTAAAGATTATAAAACACAACATCAAACCGATTTTCTAACAATTATTTTCCGTTACAGAAATTGACTTAATTTTGTTGTGAAAACTTGTAAGAATCGTTCCCGAAGATGCCGCGGCCAGGAAGAGACTCATACGGAGAGCAGAAACCTCCATATTCCTACATCGCTCTCACAGCCATGGCAATCCAATCCTCCCCGAACAAAATGATGAGTCTCTCGGAGATATACCGCTACATCATGGACAGATTCCCATTCTACCGCGCTAACACGCAGCGATGGCAGAACTCATTACGTCACAACCTCTCATTCAACGATTGTTTCGTGAAGATCCCGCGAAGAGGCGACCAGCCGGGCAAGGGGAGTCTGTGGGGGCTTCATCCGACCTGCGGGGAAATGTTCGAGAACGGGAGTTTCCTCCGACGACGCAAGAGATTCAAGACCGACTTCCCTCAATCTGGGATCCAAGATGGCGTCAACCCTTCTATGATGTCACACTACCAACATATGAGTCATAATTATGGGAAGGAGATCGGACTTAACATCATCGGCGAAACACAAATTGAGAGAAACCGAATCTACCAAGCGCACCAGCAGTTTCTCTCACACCAACCCCGTTTCGGTACTTTCCCCACTCCGAGATACCCCCCAATGAAACCAGGGGTGGTGGGTCACCCAGTCAACCCCCACTTCCTTCCAAACTTCCCGGTTTTCCAGAACCCGGAAATGACGGCGGCCGCGGTCGCGTACTTCCGGTCTGCAATGACTGGTTTCCGGAACGCGATGAACAAAATGGCGGCTGGTGACGTCATAAACCCTGGAAGTGACGTCAAATATTCGATGTTTACCTCGGTTCCCGGGATTCCCCCGTTCACCCCACACCAACCCCACCCAACCGACTCGAAGGAAATCGAGAGATCCTCCTCCGTGTCGCCATCTAGCGACGA
>CH000599.1:0-33403 GCA_000149265.1 Ciona savignyi | reverse complement strand
CGAATGCTCGATGCCTTCCCGAAGGTGATTCCCCCAAAATCGTCCCCTGATTCACCCATGGGGATTCCCCGGACCTCCACCCCCAAACCCACCGACCCCCCACCATCCACCCAACCCCCTCCCCAGTTTTCCCTCCACACGATGTCGCACTCCATATATCCCAACATTGTTGACAATTGTATTTTTGACACATTTTCTCCGCCGTCAGGTTGCGCTATTGAGTCCGGTGTTCATTTTGGTTGGAAAAATAAAGAATTTGTGAACGAAATAAAATAATTGATTTTCACCGTAGACATTTCAAATTATGTTGCAGCGGCTGATTAAATTTAATTGGAACTAAAACGTCTTCGCAATATCAACACGTGTAACCCGACAGTGGACACGAGGGTATGTGACCGATTTATCGCCTTCAATCTTCCATCTATATATGAATGCACGATCGTGTGGTTGAGTGGTTAACGCCACCGATACAAATAACAATTCCGTTTAATAACTTTGGGGCGAATCCAACATGGGTTCGAAACTTCGACCGATAAAAAATAAATAAATGAAAATGATTCTGAATATCTTGATGTTTAATTCGAATCGGACATATTACTACTGGACTGAAGGTTTGGTGGAGCATCATTCCCACGTTGGGGTAATCCCATGTTGGGGTAATTCCCATGTTGGGACCCACGTAGGATTATTGTCGGATAACTTGCTGCATGCGCAAAGTCGGTGTTGTAGTTCAATGTGTGAGACAGGGATATTTGATTTTGTTGACATATCTCCGCATACATGGAGTGTATACAACTCTACATGTCCGTGTATGGGACAACATATACAGGGTAAATATTTACCTCACAAACTTAAACACACGGACTGTTTGTTAAAGGGTTCGTTTGGTTTGTTTTTATTCAATCTCTTCGAACGCATCATCCAATCGAATCCGGCTGCTTACCCCTCGGTTGTGTTCTTGGGCAAAGCACTTTGCGGACATTGTGTGCTAACCTCTTGGTTTTCACATTCACGAGGATAAACATGAATATCCTGGTTAAACACTTGCAGTCTATCTCTCCCGATCCGACCGCACCATGTCGCTCTTGAGCTCGTAGTGGCTCCTCTATAAAACCAAAACGAGTTGTACGATCGTGTAGCCGAATGGTTAACGTAACGTGACCGACAAATATACCGAATTGTAATTACAAACGATAAAGAGGCATCATGGCTTCGAAACTGAGCAACGTAATAAAATAAATACATTACTCGAGTACAATTGCATGGCCGAATGGTTAAAGTGACCGATTCATAAACCGTTTTTTATATACGAAATCATGGGTTCTAAACTCAGCCAAGTAGTTTATTTATATATTTATTTTATTATAGGATTAAAAATATCAAAACAATCGTACTCTGGGTATAGAATGGAACAACGAAACAATATTTCAATTAGTTCCTCGTTATTTCGTCATAACTTGCTTCGTCATAACTTGCTTCGTCATAACTTGCTTCGTCATAACTTGCTTCGTCATGCAATTGTCTCATCTATTGTCGCTTCTCAGTATTTCATTGTTTGGTGCTCTGACCAAATGTGAAGGTTTTCAAAATATAAAGTTAAAAAAAAAGTTAAATAAGAATTTGGAATAAGCGTCAAATTACAACTAAAAATGTTAAAATATTAATTTGTTTTATTATTCTCAAAAATAACCCTTCTTTCATAAAGATAACTAAATTTATCCATTAATATTTTTGTTACTAGTTCTAATATATCAGCAACTCGTATATTGGGCCAAAGTAAAGTGGATTGTCTTGAGTATCACACTATTAACTACAAGCGTGTATTGGTTCGTCTGTGTACCTTCGAATGTGGTTGCGCAGTACTGCTGTGCGCAATATACCGATTCGTTGCGCTTCTATTTTATTACTTTCGTCATTGTGTACGTAACAATAAAGTCGCGCGTCGCGAGGTAATCGCTTTATTTGATTTCCGACGCATGTTTTGCTACCGGCGCACATTTCAAAAAGTTTAAATCACGTGTTGCGTCGTCGTCGCTATTTCTCTGCTATTGCACCTGGCGTCGTCTGTCAAGACATATCACCTCGTTTCACACTTTACACCGCGAATATAAGATTGATTGGACTCCAGTTGTAAACCACTAAAACACTGAGCACTTATACATCAGCGAACACCTGTGGGTCATTTGTCAAAACAATTATTTGGACTTCAATGCGAGGCAACCGATGATTTGATTGACAGTTTGACGCGCATGCGCATAACTGACCGGTGGATAATACCAAATTGATACGAAACAATGACTATTGTCTTCCACACACTCCGCCCATTAAATCAATATATGTCGCTATCTTATGTACAAACCATGTCTTCGTTTCAGTTTAAACAAAATATCTTGAATGTTTCATTTTATGATGGAATTCTTTAAGTTGTAACAAGTTTCAGTTGTCGCCAATAATTTGAACTTACCAGCCAGATATGCTGGGAATAAATATGCTGGTAACTGGTCAAATGGACGACGTGGATTAAAATAAATTTAGCGACGTTTAAATAGACTTTCTTGCCAACTTCAACGGGTAATATTAGTTAAAGTGGATTTATTTCTTTTATTTTCACAAATAAAAGGCAAAATAAAATGGTTCAATATTTGGCGGGAAAAACAAAATTCCTTGACAATGACTTTGTGACGCAAGAAGCGTGTCTTCCATTACCAGTCAGACGTAACAATTAAAGAGAATGGTGTTTATGGTTGAAACAATGTATCAATTTCAAACCCATTAACTTGATATCTTTGGTTTATTTTGAAGTTCAAACATTCTAATGCATTTACCGTGGAGAATTTATTATCAAATAATATCTTGGATATCAACACGATTGTATTGTATCAAATGCGACTCTTATGCAGCAGGTATAATCGAAACTAACCTCGATATAAAATAAATAAACTTAATAGTTGTATGGTACGGGTAATCGTCAGAACACCTCGCACCCACCATCGGGTTACCGAAGCTATTAAAATGTGTTGTGTATGATTCACACGTTTCTACAATTCATTAGAATTCATTATTCCGTTGGGTTCAGGCGACACAAATTAAGAACATTGTTTATTTTATAGACAATAGCTGCCTGGTTGTTTCGATGCCACACCCATTCGGTTGATAGTCCGACGCGCTACCGATAGGGCTATCGGAACTACATAAACTTGTGAAAGTCAAATAGAAAATAAAAGGAAACGAATTAAACATTCAGAATTTCGATAAGTTTTACCGATAATTAGTTTCTTTTGTCTTTTAAAACAATTCATCAAATCACTGTTTATTTTATCGTTTACGTCAAATAATCTGCGATTTTCCGCTAAATTTTACTTCCGTGATTTGTTTTACAAGAAATTTCACGGGTTTTAAATACTTTTCACACATAATTAGTAAAATTGGTTGTTGTTAATTTGATTCGTCGGATTAGTTGATTTTGCTGCCGCTAAATTACAGGATTAAACCCAAGTTTTTCATGTCAAATTGTGAGTTATTTTTATCAATTTTTAATTAAATAATGTTTGCTCAGTTTAAACCACTTACAGCTGTATTTATTTGCTTGTGAATTTACTAAAAGAAAATTTATTATTTAATGGGGTTGACTCTTAAAAGGTAACAAAACGATATCAATTATAGAAAGATACTGTGTTATAATGTGTTGTTTTATTGCACATTTAGAATCGGAATTAATCGTTTACAAATCGATTCAATTACAAACACGACCGTTAATTTATTCTCACCTCGATTGAACCTTTGCAAGTTGTAAATATAGGGCTGTAAACAAATAAAGCATTGGTACTTGTGAGTTTTACAACTTGCGTAAATAGAGTTGTTTCAAGCTGAGTTCAAGAATCCTGTGAAACGCGATTGCCTCGGTCACGTGACAAATGGTTAACGCCACCGATACATACACCAAGTTATATACAAAGCTGACTTGGTAACGAGTTCATTATAGGTTCTTGATAGAAACTGTTGCTTAAATCTTTATTTACGGAGCTAAGTTTCGAACCCATAGTTAATAATAAATAGATTTAATTATACTGCGGTTCAATGTACGTATATATAATATACTGGTGGCATGTGTCACGTGACCTGATGAAACCTTCAAAGCGGCCGATACGTCATCGGGGGAATTCCCTGAAAACTCGGGATTAACAATGCACTTTACAATATGACGTGATAATGGTTTCATTTTGATAGATTGCAATTCGAGATCCATATTCGAGAAATCAAATATAGACAATGGAACAATGTTATTATCATTATGACGTCATAATACAAGCATCGATATAATTCGCGATCGAAGTAGCTATCGCGTGTGCTTTACGCCATTGTTCGCGAATAATCAGGTTTATGACGTGGCAGTTTCGAATTCATTATAGATATGTGTGCGTATGACGTCACAACACACATTGTTATTCCACAATCAACGCGATTAATCGTCGACATTTGGACCTCGAAGAATAAATTGTCAGAAAATATATTTCTCCACCTGGTTATGAATGAACTGTAGCGTCCAGTTAGACATGATGTACTGGGAACGTTTCAACGAAATAAATTAATTTTGGGGGGATTTGGGAGAGTTGATTGAGCCAAGTTTCGAACCCATGATGGGTTCATTACCAAACCTATGTTGATGGCAAACTGCACACGAACCGCAAGTCCCGAATATTGTGTGCATGAAACTACAATATAGATGTTGTAAATATATAAAGCTAAAATTATAAAATAGATGTTGTGAAGATATAAGTAAGACACTTGCTTAACTAAACTTAACGACAGCATTTTTTCTACTTAAATCGTTAAAATTATCACCAAGCAGTTTTAATGTGGCGCCGAATGGCTGCAACCAGGGGCGGCATAATACTTGGGAGGCATTATACGCGATAAGCATAAGGATGATATGTATTATCCGCGTTCTAATGATCATTATTTAAGTCTACCATGTGTTTGGGGGGGTTTAGCAGCCCGCATTACTCACATGTATGAGGTGTCATTTATTAAAGGGACGGATTATATGGGGATTATATATGATCTCCATATTTGTATTTAATTGCAATGAAATCGCCAATTCCAATGTGAAGTCACGTGTTATCGATTTTTGGGGTGAAAAATAAAAATTTTAAAATTTTAAAACAAAAATAGTGATTTGTTAAATTTAAAAAAGATAGAGAGGGTATTCTTAAAGAATTATTTGCGCTTAAGAATATGGCAGAAATTTAATTAATATGAAACAGATGGATAAATTGCTTAATTACCAATATTGTTTTATTTGCCCGTTATAACCGGGTTATGCATGTTTTGCGCATCTGCGTATGAATAAGTGGTATCGCTATCTTACCTCCCGTGCAAATATGGCATCGCTGCTAGTCATACCGCAATTGTTGCGTTTTAACTGCGTCGTCTGTGGTTTAGATGGCCGGCATGAACACCTGTGCACATAGCCAAGTACCAACACAATAGAAAATTAAACGCGGCAATAAAACAAACGCGACTTTGTTTACCTCTGTTTACAATAGCAGTCGTTCCGCCATTCACACCTCGGAGACACCCTTTGATCGATCTAAGCGAGAAGGGGACGAGAGAGAGGTCACCGCGGGAATACGATGCCTCCATCGCCGCCATTTTGATCGCGATCGGTCGGGCCAGGTGTCGCAATGTAGAGAGCAACATAAATATCCGTTGAATATAAACAACAGATGTTGGTATTTAGCGAAACTACTGCTTGAATGATTGTAAACAACCAAACGGGATATGCGCAACCGCAAGCCGCCGAATGACATTAATTGTTTGATGATCGGACATTTTCTTATCATGTTGGTTGATTGTACGCAACTCAACCTTGATAAGCGCGCCTCTCACCGATCTATAGTTTAAACTACAAAATTCATACTTACTTTGATAAACCTTGATAAGCGCACCACCTGCCCCATATATCGCAAATACGTCAAAACCAACAAGAATCGCAACGTTCCAACCAGCGCTTTGATTTCTTCGAACAAACGTTGATTCCTCTTGTTATTCAACGTTGTGCTTTGCAGAGGTTCAATATGTCGTAATAAACTCTACTGTGACGTATTTCAGTGCGTAGTAAATCGATGAATTCGTGGTTTCGATCAAATATTTATATTCTAGAAAATAATCAATTGTTGCCTTAAACCTGTTTTGAATAACAACAATACTGTATGTTGCGTCACATATATCAAATATTACGTCATAAATATCAAGCATTACGTCACAAATCCCCCCCTCCTTTTTTGAACATGGAATTTGAATAATAGGTGCTTCCCCGGCACTATGTTCAGGTTGCCACGTAAGTTATTTGGTGGTGTATGCTATACTTGGCTTGGGCGACGTGGCTTAAAGGTTACATGGCGCACTTATAAAGGTCATTGATTAAGGCTATCGTGAACTGTTTTAAGCATTATGCACAAGTTTCTGCGGTGTTTCCCCGAAAGCGATACCTCTAATCCCGGAAAGACTAAAACTTTGTTGAAAACTTAAACTGACGATAAAACCCGATTAACCGCCACATTAACCCTTCCCATCTATACGAATAGATAGTTTGCAAATTAAGGCTAAATCTACATTATCCCACATCCCCATACAAATGCTGGTTTGCCGCCTTCCACAGGGTTTAGTCTCGTCTGTTTGTCGCCTGGTTTTCTTTCAATTAATTAAAACCGGATTGTGCGGTTCCCATGGATGGAATGTTGATTTAGCGGTCGTTCCCATCCCCGATTCCCGTGTGGACACGTCATCTATTGTGTGTTTGTGATTATATTGAGTTGTGGTTGGCGAATATGTGTTTTGGTCGGAAATATTGGATTTTCTCATAACCGTGTAATTATTGAAGTTCCTTCGCGCGGATGAATATCTGAGGGACACCCCCCACAATGGTGGATCATCCGCGACGATCGAAAACGCGACGCGAAGAACCAACGCGCAATCAATGGAGGCAAATAAGCGAGAAATTGCCAATTACTGGGAGATCTTTCAACTTAATTCAATGAGACATTCGAGTTAAATATGAAGCTGGTTAGGAAAGAACACATTACACACTTGACTTTTCGTGACTTTAAGAAAATAAATCAATTTCACTGATAAGATTGTTCAACCCTGTAATTAGGGATAAAATGTAAAAACCCAACGATTTGTTTAAACTTGGATTTATGGAATAATATTTTTGGGGCGAAGTTTTAATACTTTTGCTTCAAAAGAAGTTTAAAAGTAAACATGTTTCTCTTAAACCAATATGTTGTTTAAATATTCCGATATTTTATTTGGCAATAATCCAAGTACAATTTTGGACTATTAAGATTTTTATTAAGTTTTGTCGAAATTTTAATATAAACAAATATTTAACACTATTTGTACTTAAATTATCACGAAATAAAAATATGCAAATTATTTTCTTAACTTGTCGATTATATTATAAATGTTTTAATTTGAAATTGCAGCGTATTTTTTCTAATAATTTATACTTCTAAGAATTTTATTAATTTTAACGTTTGATCGAAATTTCCATAGTAAACCGAACCCTCCATAATGCCCAACCACGTGTGCCTGGTTAAATACCAACTCATTAATTCTTCAAACTAAATTTATTCTTAATTGCTACACCTGCTAACAATAGCGTCGCGCGAGGTCAATTGTGACGTAATAACCAAACAAGCCTGAAGCGCGTAAATGCATTGTGACGTCATAAACATCCAACAGAGGAAAAGCGCAGCTGTTCTCGACGAAACTGATTCTGTTTTAATTGAAATTTCACTTTATTTGTCCAATTAATCAAGCGATGACGTACAAAGGTCACGTGATTCGTCATGCTTGATTGGTCAGCGATGTAAAATATTTCTAGAAAACAAAGTTTTATTAAACAAACATTTTTTTGCTTGATTTATAAAAAAAAGTATAAAAATTAAAATCAAAATCAAAAAATATTTATTTTTAACCAACTAGAAAGATATTCATTATTTATTTTCATAAGCAAAAAAAGTTTTTTTTATATAAAAAAAATTCTGCGATTAAATAATAGAAAGTTTATACTTTATAGATAGATATGGAGTATAGTTTTAAATTAAATCGAACTAAAATTAAATCGTAAATTCCGAATAATTGTTGAAACAGACCATTTTGTTAGATGCTACAAACACGGTTTTAAAACCTATTTTTTAATTAAGTCAATTTACATATAAATTTTCAAGAAAAGAAAGATAATTTTCGAACTTGTTTTCATTTTTTGTTTCCACGATGAAAACACGAAGCAAGACCTTCGATGAAAAAATTAGAAAGCGGGAAAAATCAGCAAAACGACAGTCGTTAAAACTCATCTTAAATCCAATGATTGAATTACTTTCGGTATCATTAGTCGTGGCCGCCAAACCTCAAATCTTTGGTTGTGACGCAATAATCAAACAAAACACATGCTTCACAACATGCTTATTTATCAAACAACGTCATACATACGTCATTAAATAATAGAAACTTGTTGTTTTCGCGTAAAAATCGACGTTTCGTTGATTTCTACCAGCTGGGCTGACGCAAACCTTTGCTTTGGCCTCCCTACGTCATCATCGGAGTGAGGAAAAAAGAAAAAAGCGCGAGTATATAAGCGTTGTTCGCACGTGCTGAACATCACTTGGTCGGTTGCTCGAATAGAAGTCGGATTCGGAACGGAAAGTATAATTTGCTCTTCGGTCAGCAAAACCTGGATAAATGCGCCATCAAATAAATCTATTTTTAGATGTTCAATGGGTTTTAAACCTAAAAGAATAATTGTTTATCGGTCAGCGAATCTTGTATGAATGGGAAGAAATTCATCTTTAGACGCAGTTGGTGAACATAGTTAAGCAATGACTTTGCGACGAAGTTCATTTTGTTAGGAAAGGTCGAGGTTATTATCTTGAATATTTAGAAACAATTTGAGCAAATATGTTAAAGTAATCACCCAAGTTGAAAGATTCTTTCATCGAGACTCGAGACAGATTTCTTTTTCATTCATTCCAAATCACCAGTTCTATTCTATAAAAGGTGGCGAGTATTTGTGAATGGGGAAATAGCTGATCAAAGCAATATGGCGTGGGAAAGTCGAACTATTAATTGCTGGATTGAAAGCTAATTGTTGAAAGTTGGAAACGTTAAAGTTTTGTCTTTGGCCGTTTCAACAATGGGTCGCCATTTTGAAAGTGAAATCAGTCAGAAATGTCTTAGCTTTGAAAATTGCAGAATTAAAACAGTTTAGTGATTTATTTTTAATCAGACACATTAATTTTAACTCGAAACTTCTCCATATATGTTTATTACCTTCAATTATAATAAAACCAAAATTTTAATATCTAAATTTGGTTTTCGTTTTGTATATTTCGTTACAAGCCTACTTATATTGTTCGTCCGCTGTGAAGATTATAAAACACAACATCAAACCGATTTTCTAACAATTATTTTCCGTTACAGAAATTGAATTAATTTTGTTGTGAAAACTTGGTAAGAATCGTTGCCCGAAGATGCCGCGGCCAGGAAAGAGACTCATACGGAGAGCAGAAACCTCCATATTCCTACATCGCTCTCACAGCCATGGCAATCCAATCCTCCCCGAACAAAATGATGAGTCTCTCGGAGATATACCGCTACATCATGGACAGGTTCCCATTCTACCGCGCTAACACGCAGCGATGGCAGAACTCATTACGTCACAACCTCTCATTCAACGATTGTTTCGTGAAGATCCCGCGAAGAGGCGACCAGCCGGGCAAGGGGAGTTCTGTGGGGGCTTCATCCGACCTGCGGGGAAATGTTCGAGAACGGGAGTTTCCTCCGACGACGCAAGAGATTCAAGACCGACTTCCCTCAATCTGGGATCCAAAATGGCGTCAACCCTTCTATGATGTCACACTACCAACATATGAGTCATAATTATGGGAAGGAGATTGGACTTAACATCATCGGCGAAACACAAATTGAGAGAAACCGAATCTACCAAGCGCACCAGCAGTTTCTCTCACACCAACCCCGTTTCGGTACTTTCCCCACTCCGAGATACACCCCAATGAAACCAGGGGTAATAGGTCACCCAGTCAACCCCCACTTCCTTCCAAACTTCCCGGTTTTCCAGAACCCGGAAACGACGGCGGCCGCGGTCGCGTACTTCCGGTCTGCAATGACTGGTTTCCGGAACGCGATGAACAAAATGGCGGCTGGTGACGTCATAAACCCTGGAAGTGACGTCAAATATTCGATGTTTAACTCGGTTCCCGGGATTCCCCCGTTCACCCCACACCAACCCCACCCAACCGACTCGAAGGAAATCGAGAGATCCTCCTCCGTGTCGCCATCTAGCGACGAAGAAAATCACACTTCACCCCCGGAAAATTCGCCGAAATCGAAAATCAACTTCTCGATCGAGAATATCATCAGCGGGAGATTTTCCCCGAAGGAATCGAAGCTTCGAGAAGAATCCGACTCCCCGACATCCACCCAGCGAAGTAAGAAACGAAGTTTGAACCCAGTTGACCCCCCGAACGCAAAGCGATCGCGAAACGACTTCGACCGCGCATCCACCCCACGAATGCTCGATGCCTTCCCGAAGGTGATTCCCCCAAAATCGTCCCCTGATTCACCCATGGGGATTCCCCGGACCTCCACCCCCAAACCCACCAACCCCCCACCATCCACCCAACCCCCTCCCCAGTTTTCCCTCCACACGATGGCGCACTCCCGACCCTCAGATTACACGTCATTCTACAAAACGGGGATTCCCCGCCAGGATTCCAACGAATCCAGGTACATCCCCAGTCCTGAGACCGATGACGTAACATTCTCAGCATTCGCGAAATTAAAGCGCTTCACAGAGCTGCAGGTCCAATGACAGGATGTGACGTACATATCATTCCAATTATCTTAGTTCTAGTGATTCTACTGTGTTTCAACATTGTCGTTTGTTGCGTCATCAATGTGAATAAAACCCAATCATCTACTTTCGATGTGTGGAGATTATATTAGAAGCGTTGGCCAGATTATGTGTGTTACACTTTTAGGCGGGGTTCTCGATAACCTGTAGTCAGCAGCTCTCCAATATATGTATAAAATGCTTGTATTTAGGTAAGCAGTATAAGCAAACTGGGCGGTAAGTAAAAGCAAATAGACGGTAAAGTCTAACGGTTTTAGCGGGAAGTATACAGATAAGGCGACAGGTAATTACCAATCAACGCACGCAAGGAAATCAAGCATCAAGATAACATTGTAACATAATTGTTTTGGGCCAATCGGTCAAAAAATTAGTTGATGTTACAAATTTAAAACTTTAAAAATACGCAAAATAATATCAGCAAATTCAACAAAGTATAGCGATACACAATCCACACAAATATTTTATTTGACATAGAAAGTAATGAATCTGTAATAGAGAAATATATGCATCTCTTATAAATACATCAACTTTGTTTGAACCGCGTAAGCTTTTCTTCAGCCATTTATATAGCGCCTTGTTGCTCAAACCCACCAATACGGACTTCAAACGTTCAACAATATTTGCTTTAAAAATAACAAGAAATTTGCTTTAAGTTTATCATTATAAAAATAAATCGAAATCAGACAATATACAGGAAGTGTGTTTTTAAGCAAACAGTAGCATGTCATGAACAGAAATGTTGGTAAAACTATTCTCGTGTTAACACATTTAAGTATACATTATAAAAATAGATGGAAAATTACATGCGGCACTTGGCACAATCCCCAAACCTCAATATGGCATCGAAAACCATCGAGTGTGGCATCCCTGGTGTCGAATGTTATCACGCAATGTTGGATCCATTATCACAAGTATCCCTTGGTGTTTTCGTGTATTTGTTGAGCTCACCGCTTTATTTGCTCTTCTCGGGATCCCTGTGTATCTGCGGTGGCGCTGGTATGCAGGTTATGTCGTGTAAACAGCGCGATTCACTTTAAACACAGCGATCGCGGTGGGTGCGTGTACAACAAAGCGAAACCTGATGATCTAATAATGACCTCTATGACATCACAACACTGCTTGAACAAATATGGCGGTTGAAACTCGAACTCGGGGTCACGTGGGGACGATTCAACTCGCGACAAGCACACTTAAAAGCGAATTGCTGCTTGAATGCAAACTATTCCGCAAAATATTCCGCTAATAGGGGAAAATGTTTCGACGGAATTCAAAGCGAGATTATATTGATAGGCAAACAAAGTTAGAAATGTCGAAGTTTTGTCTTTTGTGTTTGGGGCGTTTCAACTGTGGGTTGATTGGCCGCCATTTTGAAAGTGAATTCAGTCAGAAGTTTAATCGGATGTGACGTATTTGGCGGGAACTCAGTAATGTAGCTTTAGAATTGTAGGAGTAAAACAGTCAGTTTAGTCATTAAATATATAAACATATTTACAATTTTCAACTTGAAAAAATCTTTATATATGTATTACCTGGAACTATTTAAAACTTTATATCTAAGTTTAGATTATTTTTATTGTTTATTTCCAACCTGCCGAAACTGTTTTTTTGTTTGCTGTAAAGTAGCGCTAGTTTCGAGCCCACAACCCATCGGCTATATGTCGTAATGATTTATGCGTGAAGAGGTAATACACCACTAACAAATACACAGTAGTTTCGAATAGTATAGTTCAAACCTTATGCAACAATGTGTAACACGACAACCCGTGGGATATTATAGTTTAACGTAGACCTTATGTATAACACGCTAGCCCAACATTCGGCACTTGGCTTATGGTTCCTTTAATCACTACAGGATAGCTTGGAACGCTTGAAAGGTTAATTAGGATTACCGTTCCAAGCGCTCCAAGTGATCCTGTAGTGATTAAAGGCACCTCTTAGCTTATATACGTAGCGCTTTAACATGACAGTTATAAGGTTGTGTAATCAAAACCTGTCAGCTGATCGCTTGGGTAAACCATGTTTATCTTCTATTGCTTGGAACCCATTGATTAATGGGCTCGTAGAAGCAATGTATGCCTTGTGCAAACACTGTAATGACGGTCATGTTTCAACGATGTCTGCAATTTCCCATCCCCTGGTATTAACACAAGTGACCTTTCCCTCACCCCGTGAACCTTAGTATTGACTGAGGGATTGTGTAACCACTTGTTATCGCGGTTTGTATGTGACCTTTGCACACAAGTCGAGCACACAAAGCGAAATCATAGAGTTGCACATGCTGTACGCTAATACAGGTTAGCTATTGTAGGTTGAAAGGCAGGTCAAATGATACAAGTGTGTGCGAAGCAGTTTATTGCTGGTGGTATATAGTTGTAACGGCCGGTTAGACTGTGCACTGCTGGTAGTAAGCTGTTGGAAGGAAAGTGTCAGTGAAAGCTGCTGATTAGTTTGTTTCGCCCCGAAGAACATATTGTTATAAATATGGAGATTTGTAGCTCATATCCCGATGTTAAGATACCTGAAGTTTCGTTTGGACGTTTCGTTCTGGACAGCATTCGTGAATATGGGGACAAAGTTGCGTGGGTATGTATAACCTGATAATATGTATTTTGGTAGCAGTCTAAGTTTCAAACGCAGAATCGTTAGTCTGTTAGTGTGTAAATCGCATACTGTGTGTTAGTCGGTCGTAATTATTATTTGGCTATACGACCGCCCAGATTCGTTTATTGGATCAATAGTATGTTGCAATAGCGACACATTTTTTAAGATAGAATATTTATGTTAATCCTCGTGAATGGGAAAACCAAGGGGATTAACACACGTGTAATCGTAAGATCACCTCGCGCCCATCGTCGGGTTATTAAAAATATTGCTTTATGTATAATAGCGAAATTCCGATCATTTTTTTTACAATCGGTTATTTTGACGGCCAAGTACCTTGCACAACGACTCTATCGACCAGATAGCTACCAGTTTCGAATATGTAACCTTTGGGCTGAAATACTTTCAAACAAACCTCTGGTTCCAGGTCGACACATCGAATGGGGAAGAGACATATTCATTCAACCGAGTCCACACCGAGCTGGTTAGATGCACAAACGCGTTACATGGGGAAGGTATCAGGCGTGGGGATATTGTTGGGATATTATGTCCGAACTCGTGTCAACAGAAGATACTGCTGTTGGCGCTTGCTTTGTGCGGGGCGACCATTGTACCCATCAACAACTTCTATACGAAAGGTGAGACACATAACATGTGGTATGGCTTCGGTCGTATATGGTATTTACGTCATTTTTTGATCACCAAGTTTTGTCGCTAAAGGCTAGTCGTAGTTATTGTGAGTACTTTATATTTATTGACGGCTGAAGCCACAGTCTGATGGTCTACGATTATTCAATGGTCTGGGACCATTAATATTAGGTGATTGTCAGAAAAACCCGCAACACTATACTGCATGTTGTTTATTTCATCTGGAGATACGGAATGACCGTGACCAAATTTCGTTGGTCCAGTCGGTCAGCTTAATTGGGTGGAGGGTCGAACGATAGGTTGTATGATCGAAACCGACCTCTAGCCAGTAGAATGTGTCCTTTGGCACTTAGCGGACATCTCTTACACCCTGTATATAGATCGGCAACCCAAGGATGATAAGCTCTCAAATTGTACATGAATATCAGTCAACATTTACTCAACGCTTCTCCACTGTAGACCAAGGTTTATTGTTGGGTAAATAAGTTAAAAATCGAATTTGAAACCCCCCACATTTAAACCTACCAGAGCAGACTTCAACTGTTGAATGATTATTTTGCAGAGGAAGTGAACCGTCAAATGCAAATCGTGGAGCCGAGGGTTGTATTCACGAGTTCTGAACAAATCAGCAAACTTGGATCTTGCTCCAAGAATATGCGGAAGGTGAGTTCGAATCTCATTGTAGCTTGGATGTATTATGGTGGGTGGGGTACTGCAGTACGTTAAAGGATTTATTAACGGTTGGTTTGGATACCAGACGCCAATCTTCTAGTTGCCAGAGCTATTGTTGATTTTTGTGTTGTGTAGATTTGAAACGTTGATGCTAATCTATATTTTCAATAATTCGAAAATAATTTCTTGGCTATCAAAGTTATTGACTTATAAGCTTCGTGACTTATGTGCTCATTACCCAAATCGACATTGTTGCTCTACAATTCAAGTTTTACTTTTCAGATTTACATATTTGGGCCGAACGAAAAGGACAATTCCTACCTGGATTTCTTAGCGAAGGGCTCCGATAAAGGTTGGTAGTTTCGTCAGAATATTTCGTGCTTGATCAACTATTGGCTGGGGTCAATTCCACAACAATTATGACGATCCGTCTCACTATACGAATGGGGTAACCGAACGAAATATGATTAAGTGAACACTGTAGGTGCTGTAGGTGTTGTGGGTGGAAATTTAATTTGTCTGTTGCGATCAGTACCTCCCCCGCCACCACAGATTTCACCAGCGATGCCAATGAATACTCGTGAATATCATCCCAAACACCCAGTTACGTGGCGCAACTGCATTCATGCACTCGGATACATGTGGTAGCAACCACATGCAGTAATGTCGTGTGGCCGAATGGTTAGCGCGACCGATTCATGCACCGTGTTATACACATAAACTATCTTAGCAGTAACCCATCATGGGATCGAAACTGAGTCCGTTTAAACAAATTAAAAAAAATAACTCATGTCACCATACAGGCATCCCAGATGTAGACATCGATATCCACAACGACGACCTGTTCCTACTATGTTCCAGTGGAACCACCGGTCCACCGAAGCTGGTGCAAATAACCAACCGAGGATTCGTTGCTGGGATAGCTATCGGCGGAGGGTAAGTATGGGGTGGGGCGCATACTGTGTCGAAACTCTGTTGCAGTAAAAAGGTTGCGGGATCGACACTGGTCGCTAGCTAGTCGGTTGTGTTCTTGGGCAAGGCACTTAAAGAAAATCGCCTGAACCCAGCGGATTAATGGGTTTTACCAATTTAAAGGAACGTGTCTATCATATACAACACACTGCAATAGCTTCGGTAACCCGACGATGGGCGCGAGGTGATCTGACGATTGCCATTTGTGGTAACTCACAAGACGAAATAGCGAGATAATTGATGCTGAAAACATAAATATCCTGGCTACTAATCGTAAAAATTTTATCGGCGGTCCCGGCGGCACAAAAGTATGATGGTTGGTTGTGTGGCCGTATGGTTAACGCGGCAAATTATTTAAAAACAATATAAAAAAACGGCCTTAGTGGTGAGCTTATGGTGGGTTCGCATCGCTAGGTTTTGAACCCAAAATCGCTCTGCTGACAGACCGATCTTCAAAGATCTGAACACCACATCCAAAATAATCAAAATAAATTTCACATTGAAGCCTCGAAGGAACACCCAGCCCGGATGCTGTGGTTTGTACGAACGCCCCGATGTTTCATCTCGCGTCAATTGCGTTTGTTGCGTCACAACTAATATATGGAACCACCCATGTAACTCATTCTAGAAGCAATCTCACGCAACTTCTGGAAACATTTCAGCAATACAAGGTATTTCGTAACTATTTTTAGGTTGGGTGACCGCGCCCGCTATATTTATTTAGTTATATTCTTTTTAATGACTGTTCGTTTTGCCGTCTTTTCATGTTCCTTCAGATAACAAATAAACGTGAATGCGAAACCAAGGGGGTTAACACACGGGCAATCGTCAGATCACCTCGCGCCCACCGTCGGGTTACCGGAGCTATTACAGTGTGTTGTGTATGATTCACACGTTCCCTTAATTAAGTAGAACCCATCAATCCACTGGGTTCAAGCAATATCGGTTGGTGGTTATGTCCTTGGGCAGAACTAGCTAGCGACCAGTTTCAAACCTTCGACTGGAAGCCAACCCACCACCCAACCAAGCTAACCAGTCACATGTATTACAGGTCACACACGCCATTATGTTTTCCCCCATGTTGGTGGAATTGTTCAAAACCGACGTTGTGGAATTCGATATCTCGACGTTGAAAGAGATCATGATAGGGGGTTCCCCGCTAGGTTCTGACGTCAAACTTGCAGTAATGAAGAAACTCAAGTTGGAAACGATATCCGAAGGTTGTTATTGAAGTGAGGCGTCGACGCCTGGTATTGTACGACCGATTAGCTTGGTGGGTTGGTGCCTTTCAACCGAAAGGTTGCAGGTACAAAACTGGTCGTTAGCTAGTCGGTTGTGTCCTTGGACAATGCACTAAAAGGACATTGTCTGAACCCAGTGGATTAATGACTTGACTAATCTCCAGACTCAAAACAAAAAAAATTAAAAAGTTTCAATTAAAATCTGTTACCAAACGCACTGTAACAGCGCTGCCCACACTAACACATGGTGCTATGTGATAACCAGAGTGTAAGTTAAAACACGTGTTTTTTGTGGAGAATGCGTCATACGAGGAAAATGGAAATAATAGATTGAATTATTATGTTTCATTGCTTCGACATGGAATATAAGCTGTACCGGGGATGGTAATTCATACAAAGATGACACGAATAAATTAGTAACCTATTATTATATGTTCCAGTCTACGCCTTGACAGAGGCATTTTTAGTGTCACGGGTTCGAAGAATTTCCACCAAACCAGGATATGTCGGTTCACTTGTTCCAAACACTCGCATAAAGGTAGGATGGCTGGTGTGAGGATATGGGGCGTTTCAACGTGAAACCGTGTATATCATGGGTCAAACGTTTGTGTTCGGCCACCGATTTGCTTGGTGGGTTAGTGCGTCGCCTTTGAACCGAAGGGTTGCTGGTTCGAAACTGGTCGCTAGCTAGTCGGTTGTGTTCTTGGGCAAGGCACCAAATTGAAGGAACTTGTCTATCATATATAACACACTGCAATAGCTCTGGTAACCCGACGGTGGGCGCGAGGTGATCTGACGATTGCCTGTGTGTTAACCCTCGTTGACGTTATGAATGTAACCATTGTTACAACGATCGGCGTTAAATATACACAGGGATAACTATAAATAGGACACATACCTTATGAAACCTCAATCAACTCGGCAATATTTGTCTAAGAAGATAAAACCTGCCATGCTATGTTGACATTGTAATTTAATTCAAGGTGGTCGACATAGTGACTCGGGAGAAGCTCAATACGGACGAACACGGGGAGATAATGATGAAGGGACCTCAGGTAAGGGGGAGTGTTAACATGTCACCACGAATTTGAATGTATTTGCCGCTATAAGTCATGTTGTAATTACGACTGCAACGATATATCAATAATCGTGATGCAATACGGTCGTGTGGCTGAATGGTTAAGGCGTCCGATATATATATCGACCTACATTGAAAAAACGGTCTTAGCAACTAACCTGTTCTGGGTTCGAAACTAAGCCCGGTAAAAAAATCGATAGATACATTACTGTCGATGTTACCACTCTACGATACTAAGCATCACGATTATTGTACCACAGACGCAATATTTTATCAAGAAAACTTTGCAACACTTTCCTAAAAAATGTATCTTATGTCCCCAGAAAATTCACTCGAAATGAACTATTCCTTGTTTCGACCTGCTATAGGTTCGATTACGATAGGATATTTATGTTTATCCCCTTAAATAAGAAAACCAAGGGGGTTAACACACGGGAAATCGTCAGATCACCTCGCGCCCATCGTCGGGTTACCGGAGCTATTGCAGTGTGTTGTATATGATAGACACGTTTCTTCTATTAAGTAGAACCCATTAATCAGCTGGGCTCAGGGAATTTCCGTTAAGTGCCTTGCCCAAGGAAACAACCGACTAGCTAGCGAGCAGTTTCCTAACCTGCAACCTTTCGATTGAAAGGCGACGCACTAACCCACCAGGCCAATCGGTCGGACAGATTTGTCATAAAATGCATTGGGTTGCTGTAGGCTAGTGGTTATATCCGCCAAAGGTGAGCCTACATATTACGCGGATGCCTCACAGTAAAGGCATATTTGTGGAAATCCCACACGTAAGTATAATTGTCTTACTGTACATTTTAACAACTAGGTCGCCATGCCATGTGTCCATATTTTGTGTATGGAAAGTCGCGATTAATTTCCTGTTTTCGACATCCCAGTCGATGAATTATTTCCCGCGTTCTGTTTAACGATGTCCACGCCTCGTGTATACAAAAATGTGTTTCCATGTGTGGTATATAAACTGAATATGATTTCATATTATCAGAGAGAAATATCAGTTCGTCCTCGCTTGGACTAGCCGCTCTCAAAACTTTACCTTCCTACTTAAGCTATGCCCTGTGTACAGCGCTCTTCCTGGCTGCACCTTGCGTAAATACCTAATAAAATACTTGACCTATGCTACCCTTTGTCTTACCCTGCTCCGAACCCGTCTAAAAGCCAGGCGCTGCTACATATTAATGCTTGCAATTCTACAGGTTGCAAAGGGATATTACAAAAACCCATCCGCTACGGATGATCTATTCGATGAAGAGGGTTGGTTGAAGACTGGTGACATGGGTTACTTCGACGGGGATGGGGGGCTTTATATATCTGATCGGATCAAAGACGTGATTAAAACAGAGGCTGTTCAGGTGGGCTTCCTGTTATTCCGGGAAGGGATTTGCGGTTTTGTCGTTTATTATTATACCACCGAATTAAATGCAGAACGGCACAAACAATGGTCTGCAAGGCCAGCCCATCATAGGTTCGAAAGTTAGCCTGGTAATAAAGGAATATCGCGTACAGCCACATACCCGATGTACACAACTTATTCTATGTGTACACTGTGGTATTGTAGCCGAATGGTTAACGCGACCAATACGTATAACAATTATATACAAAAACGTTCTTAGCAACTAGACCATCATGAGTTCGAAACTGAGCGAGTATATAAATGATTCCACACCCCAGGTCTCCCCAGCGGAGATCGAAGCGGTTCTCATACGTCACCCCAAGATCTCCGATGCAGGGGTGGTTGGGGTTCGGGACACCGTGGGTCATTTGGGGGAAGTCCCCAAAGCGTTCATTGTGAAGAAGGACCCAACTTTGACAGTCGATGACGTGAAGCGATTCACTCAAGGTCAGTGGACGAGGCAATACCAAAAGTCGTAATTATGGGTTCGAAACTAAGATCAGTAAAAATACCAATGAAGTTGTACTAATTGGTTAAAAGTCGTGTGGCTAAAAGATTAACAAGACCGATAAATATACTAGCCAGCGACTAGTTTCGAATCTGCAACCGTTTGACTGATAGGTGACGCACAAACCCACCGAACTAATCTATTTAGCTAAGCTAACCAAGATAAAGTTTTTTCAAAACTTTTAAATTTCAAAAAAATCTTACTTGTCATAAACTCGAAATTACTTGACAAATTGACGAAACGTTATTCATCATCAGACAAACTGACGTTTAGACATTTCTTATTCTTAGACAAACTGACCAAACAAATTTTATACAAATAACTCAGACAAGCTAGCCGGGTACAAACAACTTCGAGGAGGAATTGTATTCCTGGATGAAATACCGAAGGGAGGAAGTGGGAAAACTCTCAAGAGGATTCTACGACAAATGTAACAACTTGGAATCGTGGGGAATCCCCATTCTCTTGATATTTGTCCGTTTCTTCCTTTATAACTTGTAACATCGTTCTGAATATACCCACTATAACAATCTGAATATACCCACTATAACAATCTGAATATACCCACTATAACAATCTGAATATACCCACTATAACAATCTGAATATACCCACTATAACAATCTGAATATAGGATAGGATAGGATATTCATGTTTATCCCCGTGAATGGGAAAACCCCAGGGGTTATCACACGGGCAATCGTCAGATCACCTAGCGCCCATCGTCGGGTTACCGGAGCTATTGCAGTGTGTTGTATGTGATAGACATGTTCCTTCAATTTGGTAGAACCCATTAATCCGCTGGGTTCAGGCAATGTCCGTAAAGTGCCTTGCCCAAGGACACAACCGACTAGCTAGCGACCAGTTTCGCACCTGCAACCTTTCGATTGAAAGGCGACGCACTTAACCGCTAGACCATCGGGCCGGACGTATACCCACTATAACAATCTGAATATACCCACTATAATTAGTTGATTGGATCCAACGTGTTTTAACGACCGTCGTTTTGCCGTCTTTTCCGTTTCCATTTTTATAGTAGCTCCTGCTGCGTTATTTCATTCTGGAAACATTCATTTGTAAATTTCTCGAAATTTGCCCACAATTTTCTTCGAAGCTCTATTTGCGTTTAATATTAAATAATTTTCTTTCTTTCATCACGATTTGTTTAAGTTCTACAGGCTTTTGTATATTTTCTTATTTATCTTTAGTTATCCATTACTTGCTATAACCGTCGTTTTACTACTCCCTTTTTTTCTATTTCTATGTATGAATCGGATTATCTCAGGAATGGGAAATCCCCCGTAGAATTTATTCTCAGGCAGATGACCAAATTCCATGCCCACATTCAATTTGCCAAGTTCTTAGTTTTGATTTTTATATTTACATATTTACTGTCATTTGTAATTTGTCTAATTCACATTAAATAAAGAACATAAAATAAACCATAATATGCAACTCGACTATAAACCTCATATTGTGGCTGGGTAACTTGGTGGTCTGGTGCATCGCCTATCAGGATTGGAAATCCGAAACTGGTCGCGAACTAGTCGGTTGTGTGCTTAGGCAAGGTTTTTAGCGGACATTGCCCTAATCTGGTAAAATAACGGGTTCTACCAAATTGAAGGAACGTGTGAATCATATACAACACACTGCAATAGCTCCAGTAACTCGATGGTGGGCGCGAGGTGATCTGATGATTGCCCGCGTGGTAACCCCCTTGGTTTTCCCATTCACGGGGATAAACATGAATATCCTACATATTTTAGTGCATTGCCCCAAGACAACTGGTCCATCCAACACAATAATGAACACCAGTTATCAACCACCTGTTCTATCCGGAACAAACACATGTTGAAATACAAGAAGTTTAATTTAAGCGAGATAAATAACTTGCATTATTGCAAACTGTGCGTATAGATAGGAATTGTCCTCCAAATATATTGTGGCGTTTCAAAGAATGATTGTGCATCATAAACAACATTATTAGCAAGTTCAAGGTATCTATTTCAAATTGCTCTCTTTGAAGATAAAACACAGCGCTTTTAAAAAGATGACTCAGCAAAAATTGTGATGAGTCACAGAAAATATAATATTTTGATGATCAAGCGTCTGATTGGTTGAAATCAATGGGCGTGTCAGGGACATTGGTTGGGTCGGGTATAGTTGGTGTGGCTTCCTCTGAAGGTGGGTTCTGGTGGGAAATTAACTAATAATACAAAGTTTATAGAATGGTACATCATGTTTACCCCCGTGAATGGGATAACCAAGGGGGTTAACACACGGGAAATCGTCAGATCACCTCGCGCCCATCGTCGGGTTACTGGAGCTATTGCAGTGTGTTGTGTATTATTCACAGTTCACACGTTCCTTCAATTTAGTAGAACCCATTAATCGGCTGGGCTCAGGCAATGTCCGTTAAGTGTCTTGCCCAAGAACACAGCAGATTCATCCTACAGAGATATACACCACAAGTTATGGATAGATTCTCAAGTCCCAAACCAAGCTATATATATAAGTATATACTTTAAGACAACCATATACTGCGCTTTAAAGACAACCAACCTCTGGTGATTTGGTTCCTGGGGAATTCTGGAATCTATTCTGGCAGGTGGTTAGCGACATTCCAATCCCGATACCTGCCCCCAATGTGATTGGCCATGCTCGCCCTGTGGTTTACATGGTGATGGGGTCATACATATAGTTACCATTCGTCCATACATTATGGGTTTAGGTTACATTTCTTGTATTAGTTAAATGCATTTATCACAAAAGATCAACAAAAAAGGTTTTATTTTTTATGAGTTAAAACATAAATAATAAGTTTAATTTTGTTGAAATTTGTCATGAATTAAAATATTTGAGGGTTGTCAAAAAAATGAATGTTTTCGGAATCCACAATATAAACAAAACTATCAGATCCTTGAATTGTTAGATCGGGGAATTGTCTTTATAGTGTTTGCAGAGAAAAAACTAATCGGCAATTCATTATAATTGTCTACAAAGCTTTGCTATTGATAATAACATAAGAAATTCTTGTGTCTAGCACATCCCATTGTAAACTACAATTATATGTCGTGCATTTGTAAACAATAAACACAATATCTTGTTTACATACACTACATAACAGCTACGCAAAAACAATACAGGAAATTAGATGTTTATGTTTTGTTGGTTTATTAGCAAAACAAATTAATTTAAAAATTGCATTTGTCCTTGTATAATTATTCCTGATTGTTCTAAGATGTTTATAACATTTAAAAAACACAATGATAATGAAATCAGTGTTATATTGTGTCCGACATGAAATACACGCAAATAAATAGTTCAGTCCGTTACTTCATTAGTTTACTACCAGTATAACAACTTGCACTGTTGCATAGTTTTAAATGAAGTTTTCACACTCATGTATTAAGATTAAATGACTTACTTTTCAAAAGCAAAGAAAACAGGCCGCCAACAAGGACACCAGATCCTGAAACATTAACAGAAAAAAACAGTTTTGACATTGGTTCATCTGTTATGATTTAGGATAGAGGATAGGATATTCATGGTTTATCCCCGTGAATGGGAAAAACCTAGGGGGTTAACACACGGGCAATCGTCAGATCACCTCGCGCCCATCGTCGGGGTTACCGGAGCTATTGCAGTGTGTTGTATATGATAGACACGTTCCTTCAATTTGGTAGAACCCATTAATCCGCTGGGTTCAGACAATGTCTGCAAAGTGCCTTGCCCAAGGATACAACCGACTAGCTAGCGACCAGTTTCGCACCTGCAACCTTTCGATTGAAAGGCGACGCACTTAACCGCTAGACCATCGGGCCGGACAAATTTATACACTGCAATATATGTACTAGCATCTAATATGGTTAAATTGTCCACCACTAACCATATGTTTGGAATGGACAAAATATAGTACAAACGTTATAACACAGTTAATTGTCACCGTTTATTTATGCAGGAATCAAAATTTTGAATTGGTGGACAAAGCAGAATTAAAAATAAAGGGGTGGGTTTCTTTATTAGGAATGTACCATAGTTGTGACGTATGCATGGCTAAGAAAATAATAATTATGAATAAATGTTCAATCTTTAATCATTACTGATTAAATTAACGATTTATCACCCGAAAAATGAAAATTGGTAAGTTCTATTGTAAACAAACTTAACTTACCGGTTTTAATTCCCATATCTACAATACATTTGTCCAGATTTTCTCCATATTTGTTTTCATTGCCTAGTACAGGTAATCTCGAAGACATAATGAACCCAATAAACCTAACTTTGCCGAACTAGACTGGTTTCATCTACCAAACGAAAACACAGTGTAGTATATGTGACGTCATTAACAGTGCTGCACGATATTTTGATTGTCGAATGTATTGTTTAAACTATATATGATGGAATTAGAAAATGCATGGAGCGTTATCACACAGCCACCTATTTATACACAATATTGCCTAAACCCAGTGAAATGATGGGTTCTACCAAATTGAAGAAACGTGTCTATCATATACAACACACTGCAATAGCTCCGGTAACCAGACGATGGACAAGAGGTGATCTGACGATTGTCTGTTTGGTAATCCCCTTGGTTTCCCATTCATGGGGCTAAACATGAATATTCTATCCTACTGATCGTATAAAGCACCCGGTATTATTCCGTAAGTGGGAGAATATAGGGGCTATTGCAGCGTGTCGAATAGGAAGATAGCTAGTGTTAGTTCAATTCCAAATACCAGTAGGTTTAGAACCCCTTTAATTTAACGCATTTTAAAGGTTTTTTGTGTGTTTTCATGCTAAAATAAAATCACGAGGGATAAAAAAAACTAAATATCCTACCCCTAATAAACTTACGCAGTCACAACTGACTAACCAGGGGTTATTAAAACTAACATTCCGTCCACCATGTCCACCACAATACCAAAGATTGCTTGATCAATTAATGTCTCCATTCTTCAGATTAACTTCACGACATTATATAGCTACAATTCATGCTTTGATTTATTTTTCTTTAAAATTGAAAAAAGAATAAAAATTGGCAGATCTCAGTAAAAATGAACAAACCCGATAAAATAAAGCCATATTACATTTGTTTCTAAATTCAGGAAAATATTTAAACATTTTTTAAACAGTAGTAGCTTTTTTAAAAGTGCACAATATAAAACAACATTTCAAAGAAAGCAGCTAAAACAAAAATAGTCTTTCATAAAATGGATCAATACATTGTCAGCTGAAAGATGTAGAAAACAAACCGAATGTTCGGAATGATGAAGATTATTCTGAGAAGTAATCATCTTCCTCCTCACTGGAGTTGACATCGTCTTCCACGGGTTCCCGCAAGAGTCCCTTGATATCCTTCATTCCTACTTTGGTCGGTTTGCGCGCGTCCATTTCAATCAGTTTCTTATTTGTCTTTTTTTTCAAGATTTTTTGCATCTGAAAGACAACCTGATCAGCTTTCGGGTATTCCGTGGGTCGTGGCACTGATGATTTCAAATAATCTGGGGTGTCAGGGAAAGCTTGGTCGTACTTTTGAGCTTGTGGTGTTTTAAACCACGGTGGAGTCTTCACATACTTGGAAAATTCCAAGAATCCTTTCGCTGGCGTTCCCATTGATTGATCAAACGGATCCAAACCCATTGATTCGCCAAACATATCGTGAGCCACGCTATTATCGTTGAAAAAATCCTGCTGGTTTTTACCAATATTTATATCTTTAACAAATTCCTGAACTTGTCTTCTATACTTCAGTGTTCCTTTGCGTGCAGTTATTTTAGGCGCTTCTTCACTGGCAACACTGTTTGTGGGTTTACTTTCCTTCACAGTTGTATCTTCATTTTGCTGATTTTTGTCGATTTCTTTTATCTTATTAGGCTGTTTGGACTCTTTTTGAGTTTTTCTTGTCGGTTTCTTTTCCGGTTTAGAAGCTGTCTTAGTTTTCTTAGCTTTACTTTGACCAGTAGATTTCTTTCTTTGAGGTTTACCCGGATTATGGGTTGCATTTTGTGCATTGCTTGGTTGCAGAGCCAACTTGGGCTTCTTACTCACTGTTTCAACATTCTTTTTCTTCCTTTTTCGCAGAAAGTGGGATTGTGGGTTGTTGTTTTCATCGCTAATTTTCAATGGCGTGACAGAAACACAACAGGACCTCGTCACGCGCCGATTTGGGTTTATTACCGATGCACTTGTAGGTTCATTAGTCACTTGTGGTAAAATTGGAGATTTATTAGTCACATGTGATACACTTGAAGATTTATCAGTCATAGATAGTATTTGTGGCTCATCCGACACCTTTGTTTTCAACAAGTTTTTCACACACTTGCGTTGTCTCCTCAACAGTGGCAACTCTTCAAGTTTCTTGCACGATTGGTTGAACATGAACTGCCGGCTGATTCCCCCCGATGTCCGCAACGCCTCGGCAGCTGGGGAGTGGACGTCGAGTACGAGGGAGGATTTGTTCCCGGGGTAAAACTGCACCACCTCGTTCCCATCTTTATCGCACTCTAGTGACAACCGCTGACCCGTCCACCTCTGTAACGGGGGGAAAACATGGCGTCCACTGCGGGTGCGAAACAACCCACTGGGGTTCGGGCTACACAAGTCAGCGTGATATTTTGGAAGCATTTTCAATGTTTTACTGATTGTATCTTTCCCTCCTCTCTCCTGTGCTTTTCGTGCAACTTTCTTACTGGTTTTCCTTTTAGCTTTTGGAGCAGGAGTTTCCAAGACATCATGGGAACTATTGTTGAATGAAGAGTTTCGCTTTTTTTTGGCAATAATTTTGATTTTGTTACGTTTTACAGCTGGAGTCTCCAATATATCCTGCAATTGCAAGTCATGGTTGCTGGGTGTGTGAGGGAGGATGACTTGCGTTTCTGGTTCTTCTGTCAGGTTGTCTGGCAATGTGGCACTCAGCACTAGGGATGTTTATGTTTAGTAAAATTTGTTACCATGGTGCATGGGTGACCAGTCAACTAAACCCCTTACAACTGAACCCCTACAACTGAACCCCTTTTAACCGAACGCTTTTAACTGAAAAGGGGGTTCAGTTGTAAAGAGGTTCAATTGAAAGGGGTTCAGTTGTAAAGGGGTTCAGTTTAAAGGGGTTCAGTTAAAAGGAGTTCAGTTGTAAGGGGCTTAATTGTAGGGGTTCAGTTGTCATGGAACCTGGTGCATGAGCATTATTGTTGGTAATTTCCATGGAAAGTTGCAGGTTCGAAACTGATAGCTAGCTAGACGTTTGTGTCCTTTGGTAATGTACTTAACGGACATTGCCCGAATCCATTGGATTAATGGGTTCTACCAAATTGAAGGAACGTGTCTATCATATACAACACACTGCAATAGCTCTAGTAACGCGACAGTGGGCGCTAGGTGATCTGACGATTGCCTGTGTGTTAACCCCCCAGTTTTCATATTAACGGGGATGAACATGAATATGCTATCCTATATCCTATCCTAACAAACAGAATTATTGGTAATAAAATGTGTAAAAAAACTATTCATTTACACGCAACATACAATGAACTCACAACTACCTGTGTTTGTCACCGGGAATTCACTTTCATGCTCAGAAGATGAACCACAATTTCGTTCGTGAATAATTTGTAAATAATCCCGAACAATTTGTTTCCAATTATTGGGAAATCCATGTTCGAATGCTTGAAATATGGAGTCGGGGATATTGCGGGATCGCTGCATGGGACCAACCAAAGTATATATCGATCCACTGTCGGTAAGAATGCATCTGGATTGCATCTGCGATACGAGGGATAACTTTCAACTATGCTGGGTATGATTATGATGTGCTTAAGTTTTGAATGTACTTATGTGCTTAAGTGTGCATACGCTTATAAATGTTTAGTGTTATTATGTTTTATATGATGGATATCACCAGAAAACACACATTACCATTTTTGCAACAACTTAACCAGCCATAACAACCAACATAAAAGAGAAGACAACTATGCATGAAAATAGATGGTCCTGAAGTGTTTTCATTGTGGAAATAAAATAAACCTAACTGAAATAGATTTTACCAAGCCGATGCACTTTCACCAAAACAACAAATTTAAGTCAGGAGCGAGACATTAAAATACAAGATTCGAAATTATAGAATCTAAAAACAAGCAAATAAGCTTACCCTCCATTTGATAAGAGAAGTATGTTTCAACTTCTTATCCCTACACCTCAGTCCAACAAGTCTGACAGCGTTCCAACCAAGAACAGGTTCAATCTTCCATTTTTCAAGGTTTTCTCGTTTTCGATGTTTGTTGTTGGCCACTGTCGATGGCTTGGAGAAAAACGAGGCTCCAGAAACTGAGTTTGTGGAGCTGAATATTTGAAGTGTGCTTTTCCCCGGTAGAGGTCTGTAAAGATCATTTCCACACACAGATGCGCTGTAGCCCAGCTGGATGGTATCGTTCGAACAACTTATTTCACCCATTGCCTGTTACACAGCTTGGCCTAGGCTAACAGTAACAGAAATTAAAAAATAAAATTGTTACAAAAAGATTAAAGATGTCATTTAAAATATTGTAATTTGAAATATGTGCTGTTCTATCTTGGCAAGACACTTAAAGGACATTGCCTAAACCCAGTGGAATGGTTCTACCAAATTGAAGGAGCGTGTGAATTAAGCACAACACACTGCAGTCTGCAATAGCTCCGATAACCTCGACGATGGGCGCGAGGTAAATAACTATTTATATGTTCTTGTATGTAGACATTGACTATAACACTGCAAACTAAACTTAAGGAAAAACTACACATTAAAAATAATGAAAACCGATTTTAACCCTAATGTCATTATCTTTATTTGTGCACTTTCCCGGACTTTTAATTTTAACCTCACGAATTGAAATCATTTAGCTGACATTTACCAGTACTTGTATAATAGCTGTGCACTAACCATTCTGATAAAACTAGAGATTAGACTTTGAACTTTGATAGCTATAGCAATATAAACTACACATGTACGATATACAAAACACCGATGTAAACAATTGTCAAATCATCTTGTAAGCCACTCAAGCAAATTTGGCACCAAAATTGACGAACCAATCAGATTGCGCTTTCTATATGACGTAATTAAATTACTCAAGCGTAAAGAAGTGATGCACAATCTTGTTATTTTGACCCTGCTTTCTTGAAGCTGGAGATGTTTGTTTCATACGCTTTTAACTGTTTGCTGACTCGTGCGAGTTTAAAAGTTAAAAAACACGTAACAGAAAAAGGCGTTACAATTTATTATCATATAACCTTTTACCCCATTCACTTGCCGTGTAATAAAAATGTATAAATTCCCCATGCGGTATTAACGCGGCCGTAATGTATACGGTCAGTTCGGCGGTATCCGTAATAATAAAATTCTGCCAAAGTGTCATACTATTCTAGTATGTTAGTTAAGTATGAAAGCATGGTGTATGTACCGTCTACATATGTATATGGGGCATGTATGTGTAAAAATTGACGTCATACCTAAAAAAAAACTCTAAAATATGTTGTACATAAAAATGGCACAAACGCATTAGGGATTTTCCCTGTTGCGCGCACAAGACCATGATTGAACCGCCATGCTTTCCAGACTGTGTTGTATATTATTACAATGTTACTTTGGTTTTAGTACATTCCAATAATCCAAAGCGTAGTAATTTCAAACAAATGTTTAAATTGGGAAATTTGTTACAATGTCCACAGTACAGCAACCAAAATATTTGCAGTATCATGTGACATGTATGACGTAGCAATCTTTATGGGGTTAATTAAACCTTAAGGGTAGGATATTCATGTTTATCCCCATGAAACCAAGGGGGTTAACACACGGGCAATCGTCAGATCACTTGCGCCCACCGTCGGGTTACTGGAGCTATTGCAGTGTGTTGTGTATGATTCACAGATTCAGACATTTCGAATCGCAACACTGAACTTTGATTATTCTGCATATTCCAGGCTGTTTGTTTAATTTTCAGTGTAATCGGCTGATACCATGCCAACCGATGCTCGGAGACTGGCAGCTCCGGATTCCAGTCAAGATCCAAAGTTGTTCGGAGACATAGTAAAGCCACAAACATTATTGGACGAAAATGAGATGCGTGCGGATGGGAGGTATATGACCCAACCACGCAATATCTTCCTTCAATGTGGAGTAGTGAGCCAAGCTAAAGGATCTGCGTACTGTGAACTGAGTAAAACCAAAGTGATCTGCTCGGTTTATGGACCCAAAGACATTGAAATGAGGGAAGAATTTCAAATCAACAAAGGAAAGTTGAAATGTGAGTTAAAATATGCTCCATTTTCGAGCTCAAAGCACAGAGAGCATATCCCTGATGCTGAAGATGTGGAGAATTCTGATATTTTGCTCCAAGCGATCTCGCCGGCTGTGTGTCTCCAGCGATACCCGAAGTCGCAGATCGAGGTTCATGTGTTGGTGCTGGAGGACGATGGGTCAGTGATGCCAGCTGCGATCACCTCCGCATCACTTGCTCTTGTGGATGCGGGGATCGAGATGTACGACGTCGTCACTGCTTCCTCCGTCCGTGTCGCCGGGCAGGAGGCGTGTTTCATCGACCCGATATCAAGCGAACAATTTTCACGGGCATCGCTCCACAAGTCGAATGATATCAACCAGGGAATGGTGATGGTTGCGCTGCTTCCTTCTATAAACCAGGTCTCATCCATTCTATCCGTCGGCCATCTTGAATCCAGTGTCCTCCAAGAAGCGATCACAACTTGCACATTCTCAGCACAAAATCTACATTCGGTCGTTAGAAAATCTATAATCAGTTCAATTAAGGAAAATAAATTAAACTGATGTTTTTACTGATGTGATTTTCAAAAAAACTTTACAGTGAAATTGTATATATAAGCTGCACACAAAAACTGAATCCAAATTACTTTAATAAGCGCGATGTTGGTTTTATAACCAATTACAGCTAAATTCTTACAGTCCCCTTTAGATATGGAGTTTTGCCGCAACATTATTCAGCTGATACCCATAATCGGGCTGACACCCATAATATACCCATAATTGGGTTATCACATTATGCTGGATGTTGTGGGTGAATTGTTGGTCCAACACATAGGAATGTGGTGACATTCTCTCGGTGGTTCACAAGCCAGCTATTGGTTTCGATCCAATAACCTTTCGACTGGTGGACCAGTATTTGAAGTGTGATCCCATGGAACCAGCAGATGGGGCTAGAGGGGCATTGTTGAAATCAATATACCATGACCACCAAAATAAAGTAAAACTGTCTCATCCACTTATTTGAATATTTATTGCAAAGCTATCTGGAATATTTATTCTTATGTTTGGTTAATATTTTTTGTTACAGTAATGAAGATATTATCATAATTAGTAATAATAAAAGCGGAAACAAACTACTTCAAATGATACTTCAATGACACGATGATAAATAATAAAGTTAACATGGGCGTTTACTAATTAAACTCTAACACATTTACTTTTGAAGCACACAGGTGTAAATATATAGTGAGAAGATTACCACACACAGAGTTATATAAATTGTTCACAAATAACATGGTATTAATTGTGCAAATACAACATTGTAATTTGTGATATTTTATACTAAAATGGTCGGATAGCGATATAAGTTTTTGAAATTGTGATTTCTATATAAATAATATCCATAATCCACCCACATAAACCCTTCAGACACAAAAGTCGGTTGGATGATTACATTGTTTATATACAATATTATGTGCGGGCGACCTTAGAAAGCCCTTTACTTCAGAACCATTTATATTGATTAAGTAACATTACCAACTTGCAAATAGAAAGATACAAAAATACAAATAGGTTTTATTGCTGAAATATAGCTGGCACACAACTATAATAGGGAACCGCACTGGTATGTACCATTTGAAAGCGATTCTAAACAACAATGTTCTCTGTATTATTCTCGATGGTTTGAGTTAAATTTCCGATTCGATGGCTTTGACAGCTTCATCAATTTTCCTGTGTGATGCATAGAAGTGAATTCGTCTTGCAGAAATGAAACAAATAATCATCATATTGTCCGACTGATTAGCTGGGTGGGTTAGTACACCTTTCAGCTGAAGGGTTGTAGGTTCGAAACTGGTTACTAGCTGGTTAGATATCCTTGACCCAGCGGATTAATGGGTTCTACTAAATTAAAGGAACATGTAAATCATATACAACATACTGCAATAGCTCCGGTAACTTGACGGTGGGCGCGAGGTAATCTGAAGATTGCCTGTGTGTTAACCCACTTACATTTTTTCCATATACCGCTATAAACATATGTATCCTATCCTAATACATTTCCAACCAATAGTTTAATAGAAATTTTTAAGATTCACGTCAGCAAAACTGGACATGACTTCACACACCAGCGGGTTTGACCAATAAATGAGCTTCACACATTATTACATGAAACCACACAAACTCACCGGAACTGCCACGGCCACCTAGTGTTATAAAGGAAGGGACGAAGATCGAAGCGATTATCGTCGGGACTGTAGTTCTCTGCGTGCATGGAGGGGGTGAGGGTGGTCATCTTGTGTCGGTTCATAGAGTGGGTGGTGAAGAAATGCTTCACTTTCTCAGCAACCTGGGGGGGTTGGGTGGGATTAGTGGGATTGGGTGGTTTCAAGCGTTATGAAATCATACGAATCACCTTACGCCCACAGTCTGGTTTTAGCTATTTCAGTGTATTGGATATAATGCACACACTGTTTTAGCTTTTATTTACCCATTAATCCACTTGGTTTAAGCAATGCTTGAAAGGTGATCTTCCCAATAACAACTTAAGCACTTAAGTTGCTTCTGAGTAAAAGTAAGCGTGTCTATCATATGCAACACTCTGCAATAGCTCCGGTAACCCGACGATGGGCGCGAGGTGATCTGACGATTGCCCGTGTGTTAACCCCCTTGGTTTTCCCATTCACGGGGATAAACATGAATATCCCATTGAAACCTGCACTGGTGCAATTGTTCCACCTAAAACAACACAATCTTCCAACTAACCTGTGCTGGTGTGCATCTATCCCTCCACGTCGCCACCAAGTGCATGAACATGGAGTACGGACCACACATAGAGATCTTACGAAGTTTCCCGAACGTAGATAGTTCGTCGTACGTCATCCCCATGTCCGATTCATCCGTCTGCGCTATCGATCCTGCGTGGAACGACCATCGTTATCAAACAGCTTGGTGGGTTAGTGCGTCGCCTTTCAACCGAAAGGTTGCAGGTGCGAAACTGGCCGCTAGCTAGTCGGTTGTGTCCTTGGGCAAGGCACTTAACGGACATTGCCTGAACCCAGCGGATTAATGGGTTCTACCAAATTAAAGA